>CAUYON010102964.1:0-31713 GCA_963573935.1 Arctocebus calabarensis | reverse complement strand
GTCTATGACCTAGCTATCCTTCAGCATAAGATTATTTAGCTTCCATGTTTTTGTATGAGTATGCAGATTCCTGTTGTTATTGAGTTCAACTTTTATTCCATGATGGGCAGAGAAGATGCAAGGAATAATTTCTATTCTTTTAAATTTGCTGAGGTTAGACTTGTGACCTAAGATGTGATTGATTTTGGAGTATGTTCAAAACTTGGGGGTGCTGACAAGAATGTGTATTCCATTTTATTAGGATGAAATGTTTATAGATGTCTGTTAAATCCAGATGTCCAATGGTTAAGTTTAAATCTAAAATTTCTTTACTTAGCTTCTTAATGGAGGATCTATCCTACATTGCTAAAGGAGTATTAAAATCTCCAACTACTATGGAGCTGGAGGAAATCACGTTACTCCTGTCTATTAGAGATTTTCTTATAAATAGAGGCACATTCTGGGTGGGTGCATAAATATTAATAATTGAAATCTCATCATATTAAGTTTTACCTTTAACAAATATGAAATGTCTGTCTTTATCCTTCCTTACTTTGGTTGGTTTAAAGTCTATTGTATTTGTAAATAAGATTGCAATGCCTGCTTTTTTCTGCTTTCCATTTGCCTGCAGTATAGATGACCATTCTTTCACCTTGAGTCTAAATTTATATTTTAAGGTAAGGTGAGATTCTTGTATGCAGCAGAAATCTGGCCTGAGTTTTTGTATCCAGTCAGCCAACCTCTGCCTCTTTAGAGGACAATTTAAACCATTCACATATCTTTAGAAAGTCCAGTAGACATTTTTAATCCTTTCTTCACTGTGGAAGATGAAATTTGATAAAAATTTTCTGGGTGGTTAACTTTTGTGGTGGAGGATTACACTGGTCATTATGGAGGATAGGTCTGAAAATATCCTGGAGAGCTGGTTTTGTTATAGAAAATTTCTTCAACATGTGGACATCATTAAAGTATTAAATTTCTGCATCATAAATGAAACTCAGTTTAGCTGGGGAGAGGATCCTGGGTTGAAAGTTCTTTTGTTTTAGGAGATTAAAAGTCGATGACCATTCTCTTCTAGTTTAAAATGTTTGATCAGAGAGAGCTGCAGTTATTCTGAAATTCTTCCCCTTGTAGGTAATGGATTTCTTACATCTGACTGCTTTCAGAATTTTCTCTCTCACATTAACTTTAGTGAAGTTAATTATGATGTGTCTGGGGAATATCTTATTTGAGTTGAATTGTGCTGGGGTTCTGAAACTATCTGCTATCTGAATTTCAGAATCTCTTGGCATGTGTAAAAAGTTTTCTTTCATAATCTCATAAAGAAGAGGCTCTGTGCCTTGTGACACCACTTCATCGTTTTCAGATATCCCTATAAGGCGAGTATTGGTTTTCATTGAGTTATCCCATAGCTGTCTGAGAGAATGGTCTGTTTTTGTCTTTGATTTCTCTTCCTCATTGGAAGTTTGGGAGCTTTTGTAAGCTTTGTCTTCCATGTCAGAAATCCTTTCTTCTGCTTGATCCATTCTGTTACTGAAGGATTCTACTGTATTTCTCAGATCTTTTAGAGCTACAACTTTTTGTCTTAAGGTGTCAAAATCTTTGGTCATTTTTTCTTTGAATTTGTTGAATTCTTGAGACATCTTTTGGGTCATCTTTTGGATCATTGCTTCAAATTCTAATTCCATCTTTTCCTCCATTCTGCTGATCTTATTTGCTATCCAGACTCTGAATTCCATTTCTGACATCTCAGCCATTTGCTTATGCAAGGGATCTTGTGCTATATCTATCTTGTCATTCCTTCAGGAAGTTGATCTACTCTGATTGTTCATATTGCCAGAGTTTTTTTATTGATTCCTCCTCATGATTATTTTTCACTGTTCCCTATGACTGTCCTCAGAGTTGGAGAGGTATCTCTCCCAGATCAGACCCAGCCAGGATCACCCTGTTGTTTCTGGATCTTTGTAGAAAGTGACCCTGTGTAGGTCCTCTGGGACTGCCTCACCGAGAGTGTTCTGGCTGTGAGAGCAGCTACAAAGTGTGGCTCGCCCAGATTAAGCAGCAGGGTGTGGGATGATGCACACTGTTCTGGGAGTGCTCAGCACCTGGTGGCTTTTGCAAAGGGAGCCTGTGCCTCCAGCAGTCTCTGGCTGGGGGGAGGACTCTGGGTTGCACCACCTCCTGAGTTTGTGGCCAGATGGGCGGGGCCAGTGCAGAGTCAGAATGAGTAGGGAGGATGCAGGTTGTATGGCTCCCAAGTTCCTGGCCTGGGCAGGTAGGTGGTGGCCTTGCAGGTTTCCTGCGGAGTTCCTGGCTGGTGTGAGTGACAGGCGGAGGTCCAGCATGGGGGTCCCGGCAGAGTCCCTGGCCACGGCAGGCAGTGGACTGAGGCCCAGTGAGGCACAGATTGGAACCACGCAGGAGTCCCAGCAGAGTTCCTGGCCGGAGCTGACAGTGGGCCAAGGCAGTGGGGTGTCAATTGAGGCCGCACAGGGGTCCCTGAGGAATTCCTGGCTGCTTTGGGTGGTGGGCCTGGGGCATGAATTGGAGCTGGGACGGTGTCCTGGCAGAGTCCCTGGCCACTGCGGGTGATGGGCCAAGGCCAGGTGGGGCACTGACGGCACTGCAAGGGAGTCTGGGTGGAGTTCCTGGCAGCTGCTGGTGGCGGGCCATGGCCCGGCGGGGTGCCAATCGGTGCTGCATGGGGGCCCTGGCAGAGTACCTGGCTGTTGCGGTTAGTGGGCCAAGGCCCAGTGGGGCACGGATCGCCTCCAAATGGGTGTCCCAGTGGGTGATGGGCTCGGCTGGGTCAGAGTGGAGTCCAGCAGTTCCTTGCAGAGTCCCTAGCCTGGGGGCTGGTGGGGGCTCAGCGGGGCCCTGATTCTCTTACCTGGCAGGCCTCCAGGTCCAGCAGATAAGGAGGGTGGGCACTTCTCAAGTCTTCCTCATTTCAGCAGATGTCAGGCTTCTGGTGCATCAGATAAGGGGATAAGGGTGTCCTGGAAGTTCAGAATGGTGGAAAACTTTAGTTCAGTTTTTTTGCCTAAAGCTTGGTTTCTTGGAGTCACAGCTTGCCTCAGCATAGATGACCTGCAGTTATCACTTCTCTCTCTCTGCTGAGCTCCCAGTCTTCAGTTCAATTGGGCAGTTTCTAGAGGTTATCCTGTCCTTCTTTTGGACAGGAGCATCTGTCGGAAGCTGCTTCCTGTCAGCTTTCTTGCCCCTCCCCCGAAATCAGACTTCTTAAGAAAGGAAGAGTTGAAATTTGGCTACCAATTGTGAATTTAACTAATTTCTAAATAGCACATGCATTTATAGAGCAAAGATGAAGAAGAAAGAAAGGCAGAGATCACCGATGTTGAGGGAATCATGATAGAAATAGGTATCTTGTCTGTGAAATCAGGGGCTTATGCCAATTTTACTTGAATTACTGAGGTCAGAAAATCTCCCAAGTGATAGTCATTTCACCTTATTGAAAGTGATTTCACAGCTCTTTCTCTCCATTGTTCAAACCTTACTTTAAATAACAATATTTTCCTAAACAATATTTCAAAAAAGTTATTCTCCAGGATGCATTGCAGTGCATCTTGTTGCAGGAACTCATTACATGTTCATAGCAACTTTTTTCTTTTACTTGGTGCTCTGAAAGTTGAGATTTATATTTTGTTCAAAAAAGTTGTCATCTTTCATTTTGGTTTACTGAAAATGAAAGATCCCACTTGAAGCTATGTGTTTTGTTTTATGTCAGCTGCTTCAGAACTCTCTTCATGGTGTGCGTGTGTGGATTAGATCTAACGTATGTCTAGAAAAATTGACTTCTTAGTAAGCGATATTATAAAAAAAGTCTATTAGTAAGCAAAAGCAAACTGATTAAATAGCACTCTGCAGTGGCCAATAATCATTTTCCTCATGACATTCAAATGTCTGGGATTGGTTTTCTGCATCATATCAAAGCTGGCTGCACCTACACTGACCATGTTGGCAGGATTCTGAGTTGTAGAAGACAACCCTCTTCTCCCTCTCTCTAAGAAAGAGAACCTTAAGGACCTCAGGGAAAGTACTCCTGACTTCTGCCTGTTTTGATAACCTTGGAATCGCTGACTTTCCAAAGGACATGTTTTATTCAAAGGCATATTATGCTATCCTTCTCATCTATTCCCCCCTTTCTAGGATTTTCTCTTCTATTGCTCTCAAAACTTTTTTCACACTTTAGCCTCAGTTTAGCCTCAGGTCATTCTTCAGACCTCAGTGCAACTAACCCTTCATCAGAAAATCCTCTCTGGCCTTTTTGGTCAAAATTAAATCCTTTCTATTTATAACCATTTGTCGGGAAGATGAGTTAAATTACGTTTTCCCACCTGAAGGCCATAATTAAGCGATAGGTTTGAATAATTATGATTGAGCTGGCAGGTGCCATGTATTCCTCTTGCCATTAGTGTTTAATTTGGAGCTACTCTCACTCTGGCTACTATATAAGGCTTTCTGCCTGTGTTGGAAAAGAATATTTCCATATTAGTTAGTTATTTTGCTTGGCCCCCTCCGAGCTAGGTGAAGACAGATGTCCCTATGCCTGCTCACTGGCCACCAGGAGCTGGTTAAAGGGCATGTCACAGTTACACTTAGCTCTTCAGTTCTTTTTCGGTTTACCCATCCAGTGAGAACATTTTTGCCTCAATCATCACTATTATATCATTTCTTCACTAAACATAGCAGCATTAATATTTAAAATTATTTTTAATATGTTGGTTGATGTCTTCAAACAGAATGCAGTCTCCATGAAAGCAGGACTCTATAAGTTTTTGTTTACTGATACATCTCCACTATCTGTCCTCATATGGGAAACAAACCTAAATACACTTTATAAATTGGAAATATTTTATTATAAGGTGAAAAATAAAATATGTGACCTAGTTCTAAATTTAAAAAGGTTGGTAGTAGTTGAGTCTTTTCCTACTTATTTTAAGGAAGATAAGAACTTAAGTTTCTAATTCCTTTATTAGATGTTGTGAATAAATACACTAATGAAAAATCAAGCCTTGTTTTCTAGTTAATATTGCAAGACAGATAACTTCAAAGAGACTTTGAACCTATTCTGACTTATTTAAACTTGAAATTGCTATGCATTAAAAAAAATCAGAATCTGACTTGAACATGTAGCATACTCATGTTGTTATGCTACAGCTCTAGAATCATGTAAGTTGTTCTTTGAGAATCTCAGTACATTGTGGAGAGAAAAGTTGAGGACCACACATAGCCAAGTCATGGTAAGAAGAAAAGACCATAAATAGGTAAGCCATTACTGTTATCATCTGTCAGACCAAGGGAAGATGACATGAAAGCCATGAATGTACTCTTGTTGGAAACTAGGCAAGATAACTAAGGGATACTAATTGGTGATAACTCATCCTCTATTTATAGCATTCAGTAAAGAGGCTCCCTTTCTTTCTTTTCTTTTTCTTTTTCTTTTTTTTTTTAGACAGGGTGTCACATTTTTCTCTATTGCCTATGCTACAGTACAATGGAATCACCATGGCTGACTATGACCTCAAACACTTGGGATCAAGTGATTCTACTGCTTCAGCCTCTTGAATAGCCAGGGACATAGGGGACTGCCACCATGACTGGCTTATTTTCATTTTATGGAGATAAAGTCTGGCTATGTTGCCCAGGATGACAAACTCCTGGGCTCAAGTGATCCTTTTGAGTCACCTCCCAACCATTTTCCTTATAGGATACACAATTTGTCTAATTCAACTAAGGAAATTGATAGCAAGTGTACAGGGTTTGGAGTCAGACAATGAAGATTGAAATTTTGGTCCTTTCTCTTCTAAATTACAGTAGAACCTCTGTAGTTGACCACCTCCCTGCATTGACTACCTTCTTAAGTTGACCTAATTTTCAGAGACCAGATGTGCACCACATGCACTTACCAGAACAGCAGACCTAGTTCTTTATGATGACCAGCTCTGTATATTTACCGGTTTGTTACAGTACCTTGAGTGGTCAACTTACCAAGGTTTTACTGTATTTCATGTGAAGCAACTGAAGCATTTATAATTTCTAGTCTTCTGTCTTCTGTAAATGGGTAAAATAGTTTCTATTTCATAAGGAATTTTAATGAGAAAAATGCGTAATAAGTACTTAGTATAATACTTTGCACAGGTGTGTGTTCAATAAATTGTACTTACTCTTACTTTTTAAAATCATACCCCTAATGTGGTTAGGCTAATCTACAAATTTTGCAACAGTGAAATGAATCTATTTGAAAAAAAAAAAAAAACCCACATTTTTGATACTTCAATGAGTACTTGTCTTTAGGAAAAGTGAATTATGTAGAGTAAACTAAAACTAAATGATAAAATGTTAAATGATATTAGATTGGCACTTGTTTTAACATTTTTCCTATAGTTTTACCCTTAATAACTTCTCAAAATAGCACTTTTAAAATGAATGATGTTATTGAACTTATAAATATTTGGAATGGAAAATATTGGAAAATTGATAAAATGTAATAGCAGAAAACTATCCTTTATCACATCTTGCTTCCAACTCTGTTCAAAAAATTTCCAATTTGCTTGTATTCATTTACTTTTGAATGCAAAATTGTTGCAGAGTTTTAAATTTATTGTTAGTGCTTTAGTCCAAGAAAGGGATGGAACATTTAAGAAAAATTAACTTTATCTTTTCTTTCATAAAATGTAGAATAAAGAATAAAGTGTAAAAGAAAAAAGGTTCAGTTTTTTATACTAACATAAAACTCTTTATCTTTGTTTTTTTAAGACACTTCACATTTTCAATTATTTTTTAAGAGTTTTCCTTCCTAATACATTTTAAGCTATTTAAGGGTAGGTCCACAAGTATTTTAATCAGCAGTATACAATGGGAAATACATTGTAATAATGCAATGTAACTATGTGTCATATGAATACATATATGATGAATGACTAATAAGTGAATGAAAGAATGAACAAATACATGATCTTTCATTGGCTCATTTAGTAGTCTGTTTATTTGTTAAACTTCATTTCTGATTGCAGGATGTGCAATTAGAGTGAAAGATGAAGTGACCATAATATAGGCTTGAATTTGTTGGTCAGATTTCCATTTAACTTGATTTTACATTTCTCATCAGCACTTCTAAAATAAACTCATCTGTCAGCATTTTATTCAAGTTACGATTTTAAATTCACTGTAAATTTATGCTGAAGCACCTACCTTTGGTAATTTAGGCCTATGTTTTGAGACTGATTTCTCATTAAAAAATCTAAAACTTAAGTTTAAGTTTATGACTTAAACTTTCTAATTCTCTGGCTCTTCATGCTGAAAATTATTTTAATTCTGTATTATAAATATTGAAAGCAGAATAGTTGGCTTTTGGATATGCAAGGAAAAGAAAATATAAAATTTGCAACATAAGTTTTCTTTTCATAAAAGCATTAGTTATTAAGTTAATGGCAATTTAAGACTCCCAGGGTAAAATGGTTGTGTAAACTAAGGCATTTTTTTATCCCTCTTCCTAGAAATAAACCAAAGGGAAGAAAAATATTCTAATTCTGTTGTCAGCAAAGCTATAAGAAATATCTGTGATTTTTATAAAGTTTGGCCAAATAAATTTGTGCAAACATTATTCATTAAGAAATATATGTGGATAAAAATAGGAGCTAATGGGAAAGAGTACCAAATGTCACACACACACATATTTCTGAAGTTGTGGGTCATACACCCAGAAACATAAAGGATGAAACCTGAGGCATATGAGTCATGCCAGAAAATCACTTGTCTTAGTGTCAGAGGTACAAAACAAAACCAAAAAAATTATTCATGTAAAAATATTTATAGGAAGCAGCCTGACTTTGTAGTAGCTAAGAACAAGATTTAGGTTATTAAAATTATTACTTTGTAATACTAACCTGACCATTCCCTACAATAAAAAAATATATTAAGTTTGTCCAAAGATACCAAAATATGCTTTAATAAGATTTTTCAAAAGTAAAATACCTAGAAATATTTGCTATAAGAAAAAAATGATGAGCAAAGTTATTATAAAATCAAGAACCCTGAGAAAAATACTGCTATTAAGCAGATAAATACCAAAAAATTATGTGTATTAAATAATTAAGTGAAATAATACTACAAAAAGAAAAACTCAATACAAAAATTTAAAAGATCAAGGAATTAAAAAAATATATATATGTGAAAAATATTACCAAAAAGAACTCAGGATTTTATTATTATTATTATTATTATGGACATATACTTAAAATTAGAAAGAACATCATGAGGAAAAAGCATTGCTGAAAACACAGTATGATCATTGAAGGCACAATTAAAAAAAGGTAATTCAGGTAAACTGTTTATGGTAAAAATTTATAAATTACAGAGAAAAGATAAACATTAAAAAGAGACAAAAATATCCTAGCAAATTCATAATTGAAGTCTTCAAAAGAAAATCAAATTAACGTTACAGAAAAATGCAAAATTATTTAATTATAGAAAGCCCTTCAAATAAAAGAATGAGTCTATACATGCAAAAACTACTTTGTATGCTATAGAAATTTATTGTCAAAATCAAAAAGAATATTAATAAAGTGACCAGATTTCAAAACTAATTTTCCTTCTAGGTACAGTAAACCAATAATTCAAACAATATCTTTTTCAAGTATCAAAACTGAAGGAAATTTTAAACATTTCCTAAAATCCATTTGAGGAAAATATAGAGAAAAACTTCAAGTAACACAGGAATAACGAGGAAAATTACAGTATTGTTGGTAGGAAGCTACAAAAATAATTAATATTTTAACCAAGACTAGCAATCCTGGGGAAGATTCACAAAACATAATGCAAAAATAACCTATTATAACAATGTAAATTGGTGAAAATAAAATTGTGTATGTAATAGGAATGAATTAAAAAATATTACATTACAAAGGTAAGATCTGAAGAATATTAACTTGCCTAAAATGTGGTAGTGAGGAGAAAAGGAAGAAAGACAAGAAGGAGGGAATTAATAAATAAAATAAAAGAATTAGATAACCAAGAAAATTATATAAAGTTAGAATACTAAAAGAAAACACTGAAACAAATTACAAATCTTTCAAAGTCTTGGCTCAGCATCTGTAGCTCAGCGGCTGGGGCACCAGCCACATAGACCCAAGTTGGCAGGTTTGAACCCAGCCCTGGCCTGCCAGACAAAAATGAAAATTACAACCAAAAAAATGGCAGGGCATTATGGCAGGCACCTGTAGTCCCAGCTACTTGGGAAGTTGAGGCAAGAGAATCTCTTAAACTCTGGAATTGGAGGTTTCTGTGCGCTGTTGTGAGCTGTGATGCCACTGTACTCTATGGAGGGCAACATAGTGAGATTGTCTCAAAAAAAAAAAAAAACTTTTAAAGTGTCAGAACTATACACATACACACCAAGCAAAGAATGAAGAGACAATTGGCTAACAAAAATGAAACATAGTATGAATTCAAATAAAATAGTTTCACTGAGAGCTTGAGCAAGATGACAGACTAGAGACAGAATCTTTGCAGCTGCACATGGTAAGATTGGGGAGAAAGAACTCCATCCTCTTCTGGCTGGAGGGCCCTATACTCCTATCTATCTCTTTCTTTTCCTCTCCTTTTTATCAATTGTCTCTTTTACCCCACCATTCCCTTTTTCTTCTCTCTCTTTTTTCTATCTTTTCTCCCTTCTTGGTCTTCCTTCTTCTCTTCCTTTTGGTTCTATACCAAAAGAACACACAAACACCTAAGGTCAGAGACAAGGTAACTTAAAGAGCAGAAGGAAGTGAAAAGAAAAAGTAGGGTAAGAAAGCAAACAAAAACAAAACACTCATGAGGAAGAACTGACAGAAAAAATCCTGGCAACATAAAGAACCAGAACAGAGCAACACCCCCCTCAAGGTATCATAAGTAGCTACTGCAGAGGATTCTACCTATAAAGAAATGTTAGAAATGACAGAAAGGGAATTTAAAGTATGGATGATTAAAACAATGAAGGATATTGCTGTGGGACAGGAAAATAACCAAAAGGAAATTCAAAAACAGAACCAAATAAGGGATGAAAGATATGAAGAATATAGAAAAGATATAGCAGAGTTTAAGGAATTAAAGCAATCAATCAGACAACTTAAAGATACAGTAGAAGGTATCAATAACAAATGAGATCATGGAAAAGAGAGAATCTCCAAGCCAGAGGATAAAGCTTTTGAGCTAACACAGGTAGTTAAAAAGGCAGAAAAGAAGAGAGAGGAAGCTGAACATTCACTGAGAGAATTATGGGACTTCATAGCATCCAAACATATGAATTGTAGGTATCTCAGAAGAGGAAGAAGACTGCCCCGGGGGCAATGGAACTCAAATAGGACTTAATTAAACTGGAAAGCTTCTGCACAGCTAAGAACATAATAAGTAAAGCAAAAAGACAACCTTCAAAATGGGAAAAGATATTTGCAGGGTATGAATCTCACAAAGGCTTGACAACTAGAATATACAGAGAGCTCAAATTAATCAACAAAATAAGAGCCAACAATCTCATCTACCATTGGGCAAGAGATATGAACAGAACCTTCTCTGATGAAGACAGACAAATGGCTTACAAACATATGAAAAAATGTTCATCTTCCCTGATTGTCAGAGAAATGCAAATCAAAACCACCCTGAGATATCACCTAACCCATTGAGAATAGCCCCCATCACAAAGTCTCAAAGCTGCAGATGCTGGCATGTATGTGGAAAGAAGGGAACACTTGCACATTGTTAATGAGCCTGCAAACTAATCCACCCTCTTTGGAAAGAACTATAGAGAATCCTCAAAGAACTCAAATTGGACCTCCCATTTGATCCAGCAATCCCATTACCAGGAGTCTACACCGAAGAAAAAAAATCATTTGATCACAAGGATATTTGCACTAGACTGTTTATTGGAGCTCAATTTACAATCTCCAAAATGTGGAATCAACCTAAATATTCACCAAGCCAGGAATGGATTAACAAGCTGTGGTATATGATGGAATACTAATTCAGCCATTAAAAAGTATACAGACTTTACATCTTCTGTATTAACCTGGATGGAGTTGAAATATATTCTTCTTAGTAAAGTATTAGAAAAAAGGAGAAGCAAGTATCCAACGTATTCAATTCTAATATGAAGCCACACGCCTACATAAGAGAAAAACTCAAATCAATTCAAGGTGGGAGTGGGACAATGAGAGAGGGGAGGGAAAGGGGTTGGAGGGTGTTCCCACTTAAAGCGCACAACATAAAGGTGTATGGCACACCTCTTGGGGGCAGGACACGGTTGTAAGAGGGACTTTACTTAACAAATGTAAACATCATAACCTAATTCTTTGTGCTCTCAATAAAAAATAGAAATAAATAAAAAAATTTTGTTTTACTTTCTATCAAAAATATGAATGGCAAATTCAATTTGCTCTAGGGGTTCAGAAGGATTTTAGCAATGTTGCTATGTGGTGTGCTGATATCCCTAGAAAGACAATAACCCAAGTTATAACAGAACTACCGAAACATGTAAAAGAAATCATTAATAACAGTTTTGCAATATATACAGATATGTATCTTTTTATATTTTAAATAATAATTAGAAGTTTTCTGTGTAGAAATACTATATATTTCTGAAAATTATTTCTATGTATTTCATATTTTGTGCTTTCATGTTAACTTTCTCTAATTGTTAATTGCATATGATGGATATTTGTACATTAAACTTTAATCCCCCCAAAAGAAAAAGAAAAATAACAATGGAAAAATAAAATAAGAAAAATATGTGAATGTGTATGCCTCAATAAATAAAAGAAAATAGTTTGCAACAATCTAAGAAGACTTCCAGAAAGAAAGATGAAAAAATAAAATAAAAGGAGAAATAGTTTCCAACAATCAAAGAAGACTTCCAGAAAAAAAGCTAGGGGGAGGAAAGAAGAGGGAAGAAAAGGATCATGGAAAGACTAAGGTTTATGGCATTTTAATTTGCCCTATCTTCATTCCTTTTTCCTAAATCATTTTATCATACAAACATTTGAACTAGATTATTTATCACAGCTCAATTTACAATCAGGATAGTTACTAGAGTATAGATATTTACTAAAAAATTATTAATATTTGCCATTCTTTTAATTCCCTTGATTTGCATAGATGAGTATGAGCACTCTGTACTTATTTAAAATATTGCTCATTCTAGACCTCCAGTTACATTAGTGCTTTTAGAAGCTGCTTATATCACAAGGGGCAGCCTTTCTTTTCTCTCACCGGCCTTTGAATGCATTAAACAATACCAAAGAAAAAGCATTACAAATGATCCTAGAAATTCTTATGCAATTGTTCCCTGCTTGTAGAAACCAGACTCATACCAAGCTGTTCCTATGTCAGGATTGTGTGTACAGCCTCTTTCCTTGTTTGGGCATGTTGTAAATTCTCAGGACATCACACAAAATCGTATTAAATATAAATACATAAAGCATATCATAAGAGAAATTTTAAATGATTTTTATTTATATAACTTTAGGGATTTATAGAGCCACTTGTTTTTTTTAATGAGTTGGAAGAACTAAGATTTTACTATACTCAAGATACAAATAAGGGCCAACCAATCTGATAAGGACAAAAGTAGAAGTCTTCCTAAGTTTGTCTCCCAGTTATGCCATTTTAATTCAAAAGATTTAAGAGTCATTTGAACTCAAGTCAAGATGAAAAGTAGAATTTATCAAGTACTAGCCTTCTTATTCTAAGCACAGAGACCTATCAATGTCTGTCTCTTGGCTACCCTCTTTGTAATAAATGTAGGCTTGATGTATAATGAAAACCAGCTGAGTAGTTTAAGGTACAGATGACTTCTTTTCTTCTTATTCCAACTAAGATTGGTCTTACTCTTCATAATCTCTCACAGCTGCCAAAAATCCATTTTATCTTTGCATGAGGTGAAGTTTCCATTAACAACTATTAGAGTAGCAGAGGTCAAACATCCAGTGTCAGATGTGCTACTAAAAAGAGTTCTGAGCAAAGAAAGAGTTTATGAAGAAGGGATAAAAATCAGTCCAGACTTTGGAAGTTATAAAAAATGCTTTGCTATTTCGTATTTTCCCTTGCTTTTATTGTTGACAAGATAATTTTAGAAGGAAAAAAAAAAAGACCTTATGTGTGAACTCATCAATTACAGCATTTGAAGAAAGATTCATTGAGTTAGAGCTTGACTTACAAAACATTGCCATACTGGACTGCTGATATCTCCAGGTCACAAGCTGTAATGACACTATCTCTGGATGTAAACAAGTTAGTAATATCAACACTTGGTTATGTTGGAACATTTTCTGGTTCATCTCATAACATAAACATTACAAAAGGAAATAATAACACTCATTTATTACTTATGAATAAAAAATTAAAATATAAGTGGAAAAATTTAAATATATCTTCCACTGAGTGCATATACATATGCATATAAATATTATATTTTCATGTATTCATTAGTTCTTCCATTTAACCCAATATATTCCATTCTATCTTCTAACTAGTATTTATTAAATGTCTATATGTATCACATTTACCATTCTGGAAAAATGTTCAGGGTTAAATTCTAGAATTAAATTCTAATTGATTATAATTAATGAGTAGTTTTGACAAAAATATGTTTAAAAGAATGATAGACAATTTAAGTGGGGCACTTTACATTTTATTATGAAACTAAAAAAAAGGAACTAAGAACTTAGGATTTAGAATTGGGCAGTGGGACCCAGAAAGCATTTACTTTATGATCTGTCTAGATATTTCCTACAGTTATTTTACAGCCATCTCAATTTAAATGAAATATTTATTTTTTGACTCAAACTAACTCCTAGAGTAAGGACTGTTTTTTCCTATACTTCTCTTTTTAAGAGCAAAAAACCTCTCAAAACTCCCTAGGAAATATTTCTTTATATCACCTTGACCTCTAAATTCACCATGAAGATTGGTAGAGCATGATTGGTTCAGGCTAATAAGAATTAACAGATAAATCATGTGGGAAAGGTTATTTAGAACTGAGCCAAGCTAACATGGGTGACGTGGTGCGTAGTTCCTGAATAGGCAGCAGTCAGCCACTGCTGCAACCAGCAGGCTGTATTTCTCCCTGCTTCATTGACTAATATAACCTAAAATTTAATTGAATACTGAATATCATCTAAAATATTTTAAGTGGTCATCAAGAATTTGCTGGATTTCCCCTGTATAAAGTAGCCTGGGCTGTATTTATATCTCTATGTTTAGAAAATGAAACCCTGGGATTTGCAACTTCAACAAGACCATATGTAATGAGGTGAGGTTAGGTCTGGGAATGAAAAGTTTGGAAGAGAGAAAACAAAAACTATCTAGCTTTATACCTTTGTTCACTTACGTATTTCTTCATCATTATAAAGAAATTTCATATTTACTATGCACAGATAGTGAGTAAAGTGTAAGAGATCAAAACTTAGATATATCTATCTGATATGACACTGTCCTCCAGTTGATCATGACAGCCAAGAGAAAAACAAATGGACAATTATAATAACTGTGATAAATGCTGTGATGGAGATATACAGAACATGCTGTGGAGATACATGGAAGAATATAATGTAGTCATGAGTTTTGGAAATCAAACAGAGCTTCCACTTGCCAGAAGAGGTGCTGTCGGGAGGAATAAAGTAATTGTAAAAGTGTAAAAAGAGTCAGCGAAGTAGATTTACAAGAAGAATGGTGTTGTTAGTGAAGAATCACTAATACAAGGATGTGGGGGTGCATGCACACAAGTATCATGAGAGAAAGAGAGAGTGCGTGAGAGACCGATTGGAAGACTCAAGAGCACTGGACTATAAATAGCAAAAAGCACCGAGTAAAAGATGTGAAGTTGGAAAGTTGGAGTCAAATCACAAAGGACCTTTTTGGAGCAGACTAAAAAGTTTGAAATAGAGCCTTGAAGGTACATTCAAGAATTTTGAGCAAGATTATGACACTGTTATATTTGCAATTTAAGTTTCCTTCTGGCTCCAATGTAGACGTTATACTGTAGTTGGGAATAAATTAAAGACAGATTGTTTAAGAAGCAGTTTTAACTAACGTGGACAAAGAAACTGAACTGTCGGAAGCCAGGCAATGGCAGATAGTGAGCTTAAAAAGGAAGGGACAAATTTGAGAAATATTTAAAGATAAAACTGACAGGATGTGGTGACAGAAATTTTGTGGGGTAATAATCCAAAAAGAAGAATCAAGGAGGCTTGTCAACTATCTGGCTTGGAAAAATTCCCCAATGGTGCTGTCATTCATGAGGTCAGGACATACAGGAGGAAGAGGGTTAGTAAGTAATCAGAGATCAGTCATGCATTCAGCTCTGAAATGTAGCAGGCAGATTACTTGCTCCGCTGCAATTGCCTTATCTTCTACTATTTGAAACGCAATTCTTTCTTCACATTTCATTTGAAGTGTACCTCATTAGTAAAAGCATGCCAGAAATCTTCCCTGTCATTCTCGTTGACTCTCTTGTTTCCATCACAGCCCTTACTCTGTGTGATATGCATTGCAACTTATGATGGATGCTTGTTTGGACAGATGATTGTGAGCTTCTTATAGAAATAATCCTTACATATTCGTGTGTAAAAATCTCCATTGCCAAGCCAAAAAGAAAAATCCTTTTATATAGTAAGTACTCAATAAATGTTTTCTGAATTGAAATGAGAATTAATATCTTTCTTTGGATTCCTGTAAATTGAAAACAATAGATGCTTTGGGTCCCTCTGTTGAGTTGAAGATAAGGTCATTTCTAGCCGTAAGGTAAAAAATATTTATACCAGTCATCTGCTGCTGTGTAACATGTCATTTAAAACACAGGAAACATTAATCTGCAGACGAATAGTATGCAATCTTTTTTACAATATTTCCCTCTGTTACAAGTAGAACGTACACTAAACACACCATTTCTGCTCTGTTCTAAAATCACAGACGAATGCATTCTATCAATAGACACCTATAGCAAAGGTAATAATGTGCATGATAACATCCTCATGCTTGTTACAAAAATTAAAATGAAAAATATATGGTAGAAAATGTTCTGACTTAACTAACACAGCGCATGCATTAAGTCAGATCTTTGAGGAAAGTTTTCACATGTGGGAAACACAAGCAAGAACAAAACGTATTGCACCATGAGGTAACCTCTATTCTCCTTCATTTGGTTGACCTATATCATAGCACTGTGAGTTTCTAATAATGTTCTCTGGATGGAGAGTAGTCAGAAGGAAGGTAAGCAATGTAGTGACCAGGCAGTAACCTGTACCAGAGCAGAGGAAGCAGAATTGGTGCAGCTATTACCATGACCTGCAGTAGAAGTGTGTGTTGCTCAGGTTGTTAGACTGGTTCACAAACACATTGATATCCAAGAGTATCAGGCTGAAACTATGCCAAAATTTACAGCAGAAGGGTTTAACAAGAAAACAAGCCCAAAATAGTTTTGGAGCTGGAGAATGACCAATTGTCTTCAGTTTATCATTAATCCCTTCTTTTATTAGAAGGCAAGGGAGATGGCAGGATATGTTAGAAAGTTATACATAACATTACATATATATAGTGGGCACTGCACAAATTTATCTCTGTACTCTCACCTGCCTGGTGATGCTCACTTCAGCAGAACTTTCCTATTCTCTGTTTAGTGAGAAATGGGCTGTTAAGTTCATACTGTATGATCTGGGTTTCATTAAAACTTGTAGATATTGTCAACCTGGTGATGAAGAGCTTCTCGTATTTATGATACTGAAGACCACAGAACTCAACTGAGTCCATTCTAAAAAACTCTTCTCTTATCTTCTAAACTTTGTAAAATTTGTCTTTGAATTACCTACACCCTTTTTTTCATTCTATACTATTGGCTGATGAATCTTACATCTACCCATTTTATATTCTCCTTTGAAATTTTAATTTGTATATAAACTAAATACTTGATTTCTCTACTGGAAAATTGGACAGAAGACTCACATTTAAATTATGTGCAACTCGATATTTTTTTCCTCTTCACATCCAGTCACATCTTAAAAGTTTTCATATCCTTCATCTAAACTAACTCCAGATTTCAATAGTCTAAAATATATCTTGATTAATATTATTAGAAATATTTTACTTTTCTTACTTAATGTTAATTTCTATATATACTCAAGAAGGCATTGAAAATTCTACCTTATGTCTGACTAAAAAATAAATTTGTAAATCCATCAGGTCTTTGTTAGTTGCATATCATTCACATGAGGCGTTGGAGTGCTGAAAGGATACATGATATTCAAACATTTTTTACTCCCTGATCTCCTTTATCATAGGTAAAAGGTAGGGAATAGCAAGGTAAAATAAAGGTATGCATTTTTTCCAGGGATCAAAGGTATGCAAAAGTTCCATGGCTCTCAGGTGCAGTTGATCCTCCCAGAACTGAGTCAGATCAAACAGTATACATGTTGCCCTTGAGTCTTGAGCCATCAGTGAAAGACCTGGTACCAGGATATCTAAAATCAGCTTGTGCTGAGGATCTGTATGGTGAAATGGTCATGGAGGCACATTGTATCTGTGTCCTCAGCTCTAATTTTTGACTGCCTCCTACTGAAGGCACCATGGAAAATAGGTGCTATTCATAATTTTTTATTATCATTACTAAAAATGTTAAAAGACTAGAAATCATTGTCTCCATGGTTTCATGGTTTGGCCAAGGGTCAACAGCTCTTGAGACAAGCATGCAGTCTATACAACTAGCTGACATGAAAGTGCAAATTAAACTTACAGTATGTATAACATTGGTAAAAATTCCTCCATTCCACCACATTTAAATTTTGTATTGATGAGAGCTAAGTACTATACTGCTGTTATATCATAGAAGTGGATGTCAAAACTTGAGCGCTTAGTTACTTCATATCAGAATCAATAATTAGCAAAGAGGAGCCCTGCAAATCAAACATATATTTTCAAGGGTTAAATCCAGCTATTATTTTTTCTGTTTCATCAACATTGGCTCTAAAACAATCTCATTTCTCCAGGTATTTCTGAAAGATCTAAAAAAAGTTGATGAACTAGCACAGTTACAGTATATTATTAACATTTACTTTCCATACACATTTTACTTTGTCTATAATCAGTACCTTGTAACAATTTACCTTATAAATCATCAAAAACTCTCATGGATTTCCATTTTTTGTCCCTTTTACATCAAATGCGAAGAATGAATTTTAGGCTACCCATGAACTCATGATCTTCATATATCCCCAAGACTTATTAGCTCACATACTTCTGTTATTCCCTGGAAGAGAAACTTAGAGGCAGTATGTGGAGTTGCTTTACCATTGAGAGAAGGAATTAAATGTATGCCATATTGTGGAAAGAGATATGAACCATATTTGAAGGATCTTGCAGAAATACCTGCAGTGAGTAGCTTACTATATGAGCACGTGTATGTGTTACACAGGTTTACATTTAAACACGTTCCAGCATGGCAACCTTTATGAGTTCTCCTCTGATTTCTCACTCACAGGGTATCAACATTCAATATTTACATTTAATTTAAAATTTAATAAATATTTACATGTATTTATTTAATAAACAAACTATTATTTATTATTCCTTCTTGGGGCTTAGGCAGTGTGGAAAATTATTTTGTTTATTGATTAAAAAATCATCAAATAGAAGAAACAGCATAGGAACTAGAATTGGCAAATACAGTCTTGAGTTCTTTCCTTTGTTTTATTGATTAATACATCAATTCATTCCTTTATCCTAAATGAGCAGAAGGAATTATCCACTTGATAGATTATGTGAAGGAAAAAGATAGTTGAAGAAGTAGAAGTATTTTGTAAACTAAGTGACACTGCTAACTTTTAGTATATTGAGTAAAGTGGAAATAAATCCACTTTTAAGATGATAGACATAATAGACTGAGTATGCTATTTATCTCTTTCCTGGCTGATAACTAATTGAAAAGATAGTAAAAAGTATAAAGATTTACATTTAAGTGTTAATTTATCTTGAGTTAATTTTTATATGGTGAGATTACAGGGATCCAGTTCCATTCTTTGTCATATGGCTATCAAATTTCCCAGAACCATTTATTGAATACAGCATCCTTTCCAAAGTCTTAAAGTTAAGACCTAAAACCATAGCAGTTCTAGAAGTAAACATAGGAAAAACTCCTCTGGAGATTGGCCTAGGCAAAGAATTTATGGCTAAGACCCCCAAACAAGCATGGTAACAAACAAAAATAAATACTCAGAGCCTAATTAAACTAAAAAATTCTGCATAACAAAGGAAATAATCAAGAGAGTAAGTAAACAACTTACAGAATGGGAGAAAATATTCACAAACTATTTATCTGACAAAAGACTAACATCAAACAAATCAGCAAGAAGAAAAAATAGAGCCCAGAGGAGGCCACTGTTCTCTCTTCCCCAGATTAGTTAGGCTTTGCTAAGGCCCATTTGGTTAGGCTCTCTGTTAAAATAACTTGAGTACAGGCACTATCTTGGCTTATTTCCAAATGGTTAGTGTTCCTGTTTTCCTGCTGGAAGCACAAAGGGATTTTTCTCAGATCTTCATAGTTAGAACTTGGTAGGGGTCCTGGGAATAAAACTCAAGAAAATATGGCAGAGGAGGGTCCTCCTGAGTCTAACACAGGCACCCTATGCCTCCAGCAACTTGTCAATTAAAGTTTATTGTGCTCCTATTAATTCTAGCTTTAGTTGTGGGCTTTAGCTCCTGGGCTTTTTTTTTTTTTTTTTGCCCATAAGGGCTATGATTCTCTCTATCCAACTATCTTTTCTTTTCAGTTTTGGAGCAGTAGTGTGCTTTTTAAGCTCAATTCTAAAGTGAATCTAAGAAGAGTTATGGATTTTAAGTTTGTTTAGTTTTTGATTTTGTTCTCAGGATGGGTGTGGCAACTTTCAAGCTCTTTATATGTAGTATCAAAAACCAGAACTTTAGGTATTTCTTAAAAATAACTGCCTTTAGCAATTAATCACTGTACCTCATTTTTGCAAGACCTTTGGCAAGATCAAAATAAAGAATCAATAAATTGGAAAATAAGCAATGTTGGGTTGTGAATAAAAGAAGCAGAAGATAACTACTTACTGCTTGGTTGGACATTAAACTCTGTTTATAATAAAAATTCATAGAGAGATTTTAATTTTCCTACTTTATTTAAACAATGGTCATTTTTTCCCTAATTTTAGCTTCTTCCTGCAATATGAGTTTTTCTGGGGCCCTTATTTATAGTCATGTTACCTGCTGTTTTCTTTGTGGTCCAATTTACATCTTCTGGGAGTAGACAGGTAGAATTTCAGAATGATTTAGGAACCAGCTGGCTACAGTAACTTGCCATTTTTTTTTTCTGCCTATGAAGAGAACATCTGGTAAATATACTGAGATGGAGTGTGCTTTTGTCTTCACAATGAATCAGACATCTTCCTGTATTTCCCTTCTAAAAACATGTTGCTATGGTGCTTTAAAAAAAAATCTAACCTGTAAATAACAATTTGTTAAGACATACTGGCAGAATTATGTTCTATTTTAGGGTCTTGGATGGAATGCATGGTCACTGCACAAAGAGTTTGGGGAAAACAGTATGAGTTGAAATCATGTCCGCCATGGTCTTCTTTAGGTTGTTAAATCTCCTGCTGTGAAAACACAGGAAATATTAATAATCTGACAGGAACTGTCAAGGTTCCTACGGTGGTCTTATGCCAAGTAGGCTTAGCAATACTTGAAGGAAAATAATACTAAACTAGCTGGAGAAAAACCTGACTATAAAACTATTATTATTTTAAAGTTTTTCTTTTAACTTTGAAAACAGTTTACCTTCCTGAGACTAAGGTAATAATTCCTAAGTTTTTTTGATATGGCATATTAATGATAATTGGTTGACTCTATCATTTAGCTTTCTATTCTGCATTTAAGTACACATATATGATACACATAAGTCTTACTTTACAAATTTAAAACTTGATCTTGATTGGAACTAGCTATATTACTTTACTTCCTCCATACACTCCTTTTCCCTCATCATATATTAGTACCACAACTGGCCAAATATGCTCTCTGATATTAAAGATATTCTGCTGATGACAATAGCCATCATTATTTATACTTTTGCTTGATTATTTCCTCATAGCTTTACAATATAGAAACTGCTTCTAGACAAATGCATATAAGTATTCATCCAAAAATATTTTCTATTCTTAAAGATTCTTAAATTTCATTCAAATGACAATACAGTAAAATTATACAATAAAATCAATTTTATCTTTATCTGTTTCACTTCATCATTAGTTGAAGTCACCACAATTCCATGTGTGATCTACAGAAAAAACTTTCTAATTAATTTTTCCAAATCTATCCTGCTTTTGTTTTATCATTTATATATATAACATAGTGATGGACCATTTCACAAAGCATATTCGACTAGCATGCCCCCTGCTCAGAACATATACTGTCTTTCCTTTACACCTTTTGTAATGACCTACAGGGCTCTGCATGGCCTGGTTTCAAACCATCTCTGCAGTCTGCTGGCATTCTGCACTCAGTATCACTCAACTTCGTCTTCCTCTTTTTTTTTTTTTTCCACACATTAGGCTTACATCACCAAAAGGTATTCCGCATAATCTGCATGTTGGCTTTATTGTTTGCTTTCCCATTCTCCACCTCTCCCAGCTCTTCCTTCTTTGAGTTTGGTTAATTCCTACTCATCCTTTAAAGGAGCACTACCTTCCTCTCAGCACCAGGTCAGATCTCCTGGAAAATGTCAGCTCCTCAAACCTTTCCTCCATAGAGCTCACCCCTGAGTGACTATTATGCCTGAGAAGAACATCCGCCACACAGATGCTCTGAGCCTTGTCTGATAGTTAATTGAGGGAGACATGCATGTGCTGAGAAATGTATTCCCAGTACATTTTTATGTGTGTGTACATGCACAGGCATATATTAAACGGAAAAGAGAAAGAAAGATTGAAAGAACAATATAGAACTGACACTTTTATAATTAAAGATACTTTTTAAAGAAGTTGAAATATATGCTGGTACTTGAACTGAAATGCAGATTGCGTTTTATTATGTTGCCATGTGATGTAACACTATAATTGTGTCTTGCTTCACCTTTAAAAGCTAGTACGGTTGATCTCATTATTCACATAGTCCAATTTGCAAATTCGTCTGCTCACTAAAAGTTATTTGTAGCACCCAAAGCCATATTTCCTGCACTTTCATGTCTAAGCACATAAAAGTGCACATGTCACTCTAGACATATGGAGAGCTACAAACATTTTGAACCAAACTCACACATTCCCAGTTGAGATATAATGAGATCCACTGTCTTCTTGTTTCAGACCTCAGACCAGAGAATGAAAAAGGTCAAGAAAAGGCTGTATAATACAAGAAGCTGTAACTATGGGGTCAGTTGGAGGAAGTTGAAACCCAAATCTGGCACCTGTAGTCAGGTTGCCCCAGGCAAGCCTCTTTACACTTTGAACTTGCTTTTCACTTTTTTGAAATAAAGCAGATAGTATCTACATCAGCTCGTTTCACAATCCCAAAAATGTGGAAACACCCCAAGTGCCCATCAACTCATGAATGGATTAATAAACGGTGGTACATGTATGCCATAGAATACTATTCAGCCATAAAGTATGGAGACTTCGTATCTTTTGAATTTACCTGGATTGACTTGGAGAATATTCTCCTTAGAAAGTTATCTCAAGAATGAAAAGGCAAGCATCCCAGGTACTCAAAACTAAATTGAAACTAGTAGATTAAATTTAAGAAAGAGGAAAGGGGGTGGAGTAAGAGGTTTGGTAAACTCTCACCCAATGGGTACAGCATATGAGTATATGACAATGCAGGATTATATGGCACCCCTCCTGAGTAAAGGACTTACCTACAACTAGGACTTCCCCTTCCAAATACAAACAATGTAATCAAATAGCGCAATAGTGCATACCCTCATATTTACCTGAAAAAAAAAAAAAAAAAAGAAAAAAGAATCTTCCAAAATTAGTTACTATAATTTAGATTGCAATTTTTGGGTTGGTGAGGTGAGTCATGTCTACAATCCTAGTACTATGGGTGGCCAAGAAGGGTGGAATGCTTGAGTTCAGTAGTTCAAAACCAGTCTGAGCAAGAGTGAGACCCCATCCCTACTAGAAATAGAAAAACTATCCATGAGCTTCATCCCAGGAATTTGAGGTTTCTGTTAGCTATGATGCCACGGCACTTCACCTGGTTGACAGAGTGAGACTCTCTCTCAGGAAAAAAAAAAAAAAGTATTATAAGTTATATGAGATATATATGTGTATGTGTGCATGTGTATTTCTCTTAAGAAAAAATGGGCTAGTAATTGCTAATTAAGTGTTCCCAATGTTTTTCTATAATATAACCAAGGTGAATAATGACCTTATATTAAAAATAAATATAAATTAAAATTCATGGATCCAGAAACAAAATGTTCATAAACAACTGAGTAAAAATTTATGATTTTAACAAAGACCTTAAAATTAAAATGACAAAATTTATACCCATAAATATTATTTTTTTATTCACACAGCTATTCATTGAGATAAATATACCCAGAACTTAGATAATCATAGTTCTTTCTAAATGCTAAATTTTTCATAATATTATTCAGCCTTTCTCTCTGTGCATGTGAGAAAGTATGTGTGCCCACACAGAGGCTCCTGCCAATCTCTTTATCTATTTCTCTCTCTTCAGGAAAGTAGCATCCAAAATAAAATCAGAATAAAGAGAAAAAGGACAGTATGGAGATCAGTATTTCAGGGAAAGCTGTCTGTAATGCTGTCGTGTTTGATTTTCTATGCTCTCAAAGTTCTATTTGCTCTATTTGCTCTTTTAAAAAATGAAGGGAACAGCATTTACCCAGAAAGATTATTGTTGTGATGGCAAAATAGTGGATACTTTAATAGTTTAATCCAAATCACTAAATGGTATTGGGGAAAATATGACCTAAATTAATCTTCTGTATATGACTCTCATTTCATTTTAAATCAGTTATAATTTTTGATCTGCATGGAATTTAAACCATTCATCTGGCAAGATTATTAGACATAGCAAGATTTTCTTTTAGAAAGAAATGGATATTTGAGTCAAAAAGTAAAATTTAATGCCTAGTTGTTTTATTTATTTTTTTTCTAATATGCTACCTTCAGTTGGAAAGTTAATATTCACTAACTTCTTTCTATTTTTTATTTTGGGAAGCTATTTATAAAATAACCCTGTAATGGAAAGCTGAATTTCACTTATGACAAATTTCCTTCTATTGTAGTGCTAGGAAATCTTATGGAAAAGACTGTCACCTACCTCCAAAACTATGATCTTTATCTTAGTGTGTGGATGCCTGTAAATAAAGACAGCACTATTCAGCTTCCCTTGCAGCTACTTGCAACCACATACCAAAGTTCTGGCCACTGAGATTGAATACATATGCTATGTCACAGCTTCTAGGATATGTCCATAAAAGAGAGCTGATGAAGATCCTTTGCTCTTCTCCTATTTTGTCTCCAACCTCCTTGAAAATGAACACAGAGTAATGATCAAATATGTTAATGAAATTTTTTTCTGTAGTAGGTCCTTGGTCTCAGAGATTTGAAGAATGAATCTGTGGTACATAAAGTGATAAGACAGAATTTCTTAGATAGAAAGCAATAGAGAAAAGGAAAGGCACCAGAGCCTCTAGTAGGGGTGGTGAGGGAGAGACCCAAGTGGGAAATCCTCCCCACAAGTTTTTAATGTAGGAGTTTTGTACTGTTTTTGGAATTACACTTGGTCATGGCTTGACAGACTTTAATGTTGATTAGCAATTCAATGAGGGTATTGAATTGAATAAATGCAATTCCTCCAGCTCTCAGAAAAAGTGATAGGAGGTCTAGTCCAGAAAGGGTTTACATGAAATATTGAAAATACTATTTTCTTCCTGTCTCACTTGTATTTAGAGAGTGCAGTCTGGAGAAAAAAGTCTATTTGCTTGGGCCTAGAAAAGCCCTTAATGGGGGAAATCCCCATCAACCCTCAAAGTCATTGTCACATAGGACTCCATATTCAGAAGAACCCAACCCTTTATTTATTGCACATTGATAGCCTTCTTGAAATTCTTAATGATTTTATTTTTGAATTTATGTTTTGTAAGTGAAGTCCTCTGGAACAATGGAGTATGTGCTTGAGCAGAGGCAATACATGAATGTGCTTCCTCTTACATAGCACTCTTTATGACCATGAGGTCAGGATTACAATGAGTGGTGTGCAGAGTTTAGCAACATGTTACTTTGTAGTCAATTGAATAAGAGGGTATACTGTCAATTTCAAGAGTTCACACTATTTGAAGAAGAATTTGCTTCAAATTCATGGAGAAGGCATTAGATTCTAAAAAAAGGACCAAGGGTCTTTATCAAATTCTTTCTGACTTATGTAACTTTCCTGTTCTGTTAGCCAAATACTTTGCTGAAAGTGATAACCACAATGAAAGAGAAAGATAAAGCAAGCCATACTTCTTTCTCCTTTCATTCTATCTTAACTTATCAGTAAGGTAAAGGTAGAGTACTACATTGTGCATATAAAAAGTGAAATAAATTGCACCAATGTACACAATTATGATTTAATAAAATTATTTTTAAAAAAGTGAAATAAAAACATTTGAGTCAGCATCATGAAGTGTTTCCACTGCTCTGCATGTATGAGCTATGAAATATGAAATGTTTAATTTGGGGGAGTTAATTATATGAATTAAATGTTTTTATATTTGCACTTAAAAATAGCATCATAAAATGCAAAAGGTGAATAGTGAAATTCATGTTAATAACTTAACATTTTAACTTTACTTTTCATAGAAGACTATTAATAGCAAATTAAAAAGAAAAAAAGGAAAAAAAACCTAACAAGGTGAGAGAGAAATCAAAGAGAGAAGTGACTTCATATATTAGTACCTTCAAATGAACATTTTTCTGTTTTCTGAAGTATTTTCATTTTGAACTACACTTGAAAATTAAATATCTATCACTGTGCGGAAGGGGGGATTGCTAGGAATCATTCTTGGTCTGTGAGATTGAGGAGCAGACCCTAAGAATGGCAAAAAAGGAAAGCTGGAAGCAGATTAGGTTCCATATGACTGCCAAGACTTGTAAACCAGTCATGAGCTGTTCACATCCAGATTTCTCTCAGCGAGAAATAAACTTCTATCAGGTTTAATCAACCATTTAAGGGAGGCTCTGTTATTTGCAGCTCCACCTAATCTTAACTCACAGTAGCAATGATTTAAAGAAAAGAGATTTTAAACGGAGCCCATCTCACTGGCATGCATCTTTCATTGCAGCCACTATTTTAAAGCACAAAGAGGCCTTCTTTAGAAGACAAATTAGAAAAATCTCATTTAGAAGAAATGAGTCACTAGGTTTATAATGTCCTGATGTACATGTATATCTTGATTTACAAAATCTAAGTGTCCCTAACAAATGAGATTTGCTTGGATGTAGATCCTTGAATTTTAGTAAATTAGTTTTAGTTCCTTTTTTATCAGAGACATATTTTCTGTATTATATGAATATATATATATATTATATATATATATATATATATATATGTATATATTTTGCAGTTTTTGGCCAGGGCTGGGTTTGAACCTGCCACCTCCAGCATATGGGGTTGGTGCCCTACTCCTTTGAGCCACAGGCACCACCCAATATATGAATATATTTTAAACACAGGAAAATAATTATCAAAATAGAGTGATGCCTTAGGTATTGTCCTGGGATTAAAACAAAAATGTCTAATGAGGAGACAGACAGAAGGTAATCTGGTGACACATGAAAAGTGTAATGAAATGTTTGCTAATTTAGTAATAAAAAAGCATGCCATTAGAATAATTGCTTACAAAGACAAGGATCTGGGAAATTAAGTGAGTGAATTGCATTCAAGTTGAGAATTGTTACAAAATATTTACTAATTGAACTTGGTATAGAAATCAGAAAATTTAGAAAAAAAATATATGGCAGGGAATGGAAATTAAATTAATCAGCTAAATATTTTGAATGTGACCTTTATCTAAAGGAAATAATATTTTATTAAAATTAAACAACAACACTAAATCAAATCAGTTGTAGAGATTCTATAGATTCTCCTAATTCCTGAAAGACGGGGAGGCCATGACCCAATAACATTAAGGAGGGTAATTCTCACGTATTATTGAAAATAAACCAAGGGGAAAACATGAAAACAAATTAAACCAATTAAGCATGTAAACACAATCAATTAGACAAGAAATGGTAGTGGGTTGGCACATATGATGCAATATAAATAAAATTATGGGAATTTAAAGAAACAATATTTTTAAGGCGATTTAAATTTAAGGAAATTAATTTATTATTGTATTGATTGTCCAATCCTTTCTGATGGTATTACTCTGTGATTAAATTGTTCCCTAAGAAAATAAAGAAATCATCAATCAATGAATACGAAGCAGTGTAGCTTGCAGAATCAACTTCTTTTTATTGAAGATAATTGCTCATAGATGTATGTATGTTCTCAGCTAAAAAGTGTATTGCCCCAAATGAAATATAGATACAAGTCCATCTTTGTAAGTTAAGATTTTATTTTGCCATTAAAGTAATACTAATATTCATACTCTATGATTCATTCAAAATACGAATCAATACACCTCTATAAAATTAATGGGCAGATTCAATGTTTGCTTTTGCAGTAATGATGGGAGCCAGGTCATTTGTCAAATTCCTCATGCGTGCCTCTGGTTATGCTTCTTTTATCTCACAAAAGTATTGTAGAGATAAATAGTACCTTCATTCTTTATCATATAAGCCCAGAAAGAAGAAGCTCAGTAAAGTGAGGTATGTGGCCCAAAGTCACGTGCTAGAAAGTCAATTAAAATCTGCTATAGTAGAAAGAGGAGCTATAGAGGCATGCAGCCATCCAGACAGTAGCATTAATTGTCTGCAAAAGTTTGTGATGTCAAGTTTAGGAAGATTAAAACAATCTTGCTATTTCATCTACAAATCTACAACTTTAATCAAATTTCAATGTGCACTACTGACCCTAGCCACCAGTAAGTTCCACATGAAGCCAATGGAAAAAGAGATCATAAAGACAGATGGAGCCATTGGATTCATGCACAATGATTGCCTTATGTTCTTTTATATGATCCTTGTAAAAATAGGTCAGCTTAGCTGTCTTATTCAGATGAAAATGTAATAAATGTTTACACAATTCATCACTTAAAGAATCTAAATTTAATTTCCTGCTTGGCCTTCTGTCTGCAATAAAAATATCGAGGAAACAGCATGCATTATTTACCTCTTGAGAACGACAAGCTATAAAGTAGGATCTTTGAGATAGGAAAACTAGTTGTTTCTATAGCTTGCTCCAATCACTGTAACTATCATCATCATCAACATATATTGATTTGACCATATTATTAATTTTGCCTATTTATCAACCAACTTCATTTATAAAGTTCATCAAAATTATACCATTTGTCATTGCGTGACTAGGCATAGAAACATGAATTCTCACACATCCTTAAAATATCATTAAATTTACCTTAAGAGATATGGCAAGTTTTGTAAATTGCTGAATGTAATTTCAACATTTCTTAAAGGAGAGAGAATATTAGAATCAGAAATTTCACTGTGAAGATTTCATTGTGGAAGCATCATTCACTGACATGTAATGTGAAGAATTTTGAGGACCCCCTCTTTTCAGAAGTCCTTATCTATTTGTTGCTTACGAAAATTTTAATGTTTAAATTTTAATGAGTAAATTTTATCCTATTAAAAAATATCCTGGAATATTGAGGTATTTGTCAACAAATGTAAGTTAACTATGTTAAAAGTCTGTCTTTTGGAAAAGCTAACTAAGGAAAGTGAGCACCAGTAACAACTAGCTTGACAAAACAGCAGGAGGAGCATTTAAGACTTAATTAAAACAATAATAGAAAAGTAACAGATAAAAGGATTAAAAAATATATTAAAGTTGAAATTGCCTATTTCACAATTTATACAGCATCTCTGCCTTCATTTAATGAATGACTATAAAACTCTGTAAGAATTCATAGTTTTAATTTTATTTTAACAAAATTAATGGTTCAAAAGTATAGAAGGTACAAACGTGTGTACAAAAGTGATTATGTGAGTATTCCCAAAGAAAATGTTTTCCGTGTGCTGAGGCATGCTTTTGTGGTAAATGCACATATTAGCAGTTAAATTTATGTGAATGTTTTAAACATTATCTGAGATTTACTTAAAGAGGAAAAAGGAAAAGTTGGTTATTTCTTCTCAAAAGAGAAGAAAACAAGAGTTGTTCCTGAAATTGGGAAATCTTAGTAGGTGAGGTTAGAATCACCATCACCATGCTCTATTATAAGAAAAACATAAAGCAAACCAACCAACCAGACAAGACTATTAAACTAAAATCCAGGAAAAAATAGAGTTTACTTGTTTAATGTAACTTCCCCTTACAGTTTTATTTTCTATAGTATTTACTTATTTCCATATTAATGTTTTTTGCTAGAAACGATGGTTATATTGTATATATGCATTGGTTTTATATTTTTAAAAAATGGATGATCTCAAAAACAGAGACTTTCAGCCTGGAGAGGTGGCTCAGCCTGTAATACTAGCACTTTGGGGAGGCGAAGGTAGGTGAATTGCTTGAGCTCATGAAGTAGACCAGCCTGAGCAAGAGCAAGACTCTGTCTCTACTAAAAATAACCAGGCATTGTGAAGAGCACCTATGGTCCCATCTACTTGCGAGGCTGCAGCAAGAGAATCTCCTCAGTCCCCCAGTTTGAGGTTGCTGTGAGCCACGGCACTTTACCCACGATGACGAAGACAAAGTAAGACTCAAAATCAAAAACAAAAACAAATCCAAAAAAATACCCCAGAGACTACCAGCTTGAGTTTCTTTCCCTTGCTTGTTTAGATGAAGTATGTAAGGTGAAATTGTAGTTTAGGATACTAACCAAGGCATCGGTGCAATTCTTTAATTTTTTTTTTCACTTTTAAGCATTGATAAAGTTTAATGCTGGTGAGATGATGGGGAAATATAAACCTAGCTGGGAAGGGAGTAAGTTGGGAGAAAGTTTTAAAGGCAATTTGGCAGAATCCCTCAAAGATTAAAATGTGAATCACTACTAACGCAGACATTTCCTTCTAGTAATTTATTTTGCTGATTTCTTCCTCTAACTGCACAAAAATGCATATCCAGGGTTGTTCACTCCAGCAGGGTGCAGTAGTATGGTAGCCCATTACAGTAGTCATAGCTACTTGCGAAGCTAAGAGGGAGAATTGTTTGACCCCAGGAGTTCAAGGCTATAGTGAGCTGTAATCACGCCATTGCATATAAGTCTGGTGACAGAGAGAGACCCTGTCTTATGGTTCTATAGGTCAGAAGTGTAACAAGGGTCTCACTAGGAGAATGTCAAGATGTCGGCAAGACTGAGTTCCTTTTTGGAGGCTCCAGGAGAGAGTCTGTTTCCTTGCCTTTCTGGCTTCTTGAGGCTACCTGCATTCTGTAACTCACAGCCCCTTCCTCCATCTTCAAAGCTGGCAATGGTGAGGCAAGTCTCTCTCATGCTGCCCTCTCTCCTTCTCTGATCACAACGAAGAGGTTCTCTGCTTTTAAAGATTTATATAATTAAGTTGAACTCACCAAGATAATCCAGTATAATCTCCCTATTTTAATGTCCATAACCTTAATCACACCTGCAAAATCTCTTTTGTCATGTAAGGCAACATGTTCCCAGGTAACAAGGATTAGAACATGGACACTTTGGGGGTAATCATTCTGCCTACGTCAGTACGTGCTCCAGGCAACAAAGAAATTAGTCAAAATAAAGAACCCAGGAGCTGAGGGAGAGGATAAATGGAAGGGGAGGTAGAAGACGAGAACCAAATACAAGGAGTCATTGGAAGAAACTAAATAGTTCTCTGGTAGGAGGTAAGCGATGGGGATAAGGATGGGTTTGTCAGATTGTGGATGTCTTGAGTACCAGGGACAGTATTTGTTTCCTATGTGAAGGCCAGGAATAGGAGCAGATGGGCATGCTCCTGAAGAGAATCATGGTGGCAGTGTGGACACGGGAGCGCACACAGGGCCTCACCCCACCTGTCCACCCGTTGAAGTTGGCCCACAGAAGCTGGGACGTTAGGGCAACAGCGAGAAAACCCTGGTTTTTGTCATTTCATTTTTTTCTCTTCCTGTCTTAACCAACACCTCCCAGGAGTCACCTGGATCACCATTTTTGAGATTTATTTATTGTTGGGAATTCATTGAAGGTATAAGAAACCAGGTTACACTGACTGAATTTGATACGTAAAGTCCCTCTTATAATTGTGTCTTGACACCAAAAGGTGTGTCACACATGTGATCCCACCCCCTCCCTTCTTCCTTCTCTCTGCTCTTCCCTTATCCCAACCTCTCTCTCCTTCCCTCTCTCTTTTCTCCCCTTCTCCCACCCCCGTACAGTGTAGGTCGATAATTGTCCTCATATCAAAACTGAGTACATAGGATTCTTGCTTCTCCATTCTTGTGATGCTTTACTAAGAATAATGTGTTCCACTTCCATCCAGGTTAATACACAGGATGTAAAGTCTCCATCTTTTTTAATGGCTGAATAATATTCCATGGTATACATACACCCCAGCTTGTTAATCTATTCCTGGGTTTGGGGGCATTTAGACTGTT
>CAUYON010102963.1:0-37207 GCA_963573935.1 Arctocebus calabarensis | reverse complement strand
TCAGAAATATTTTGATCGTACTGTTACAGATAGCCTTCATGGCATTTTCTTGATCACTATATAAAGACATTGATACTCTACCTTTAATAAGTTTCACCAGTACCCTGCTAAGATGCACTGTAGGTGTGATCCCACCAATTGCCCTCCCTCCACCCATCCTCCGCCCTCCCCTCCCCTCCCTTTCCCCTGTCCCCATATTCTTGTGCTATAATTGGGTTTTAGCCTTCATATAAAAGCTATAAATTAGCTTCATATTAGGGCTGAGTACATTGGATACTTTTTCTTCCATTCTTGAGATACTTTGCTAAGAAGAATATGTTTCAGCTACATCCATGTAAACACAAAAGAGGTAAAGTCTCCATCTTTCTTTAAGGCTGCATAGTATTCCATGGTATACATTTTCTTTTTATTGGCAAGAATTGCAGAGTGCTGATCTAGCTTTTGAATGTTTCTGGGTCCTCCAGACTTCCGAATTCAGCAGGCCAGGCTTTTCTCCCATCCCCCCTAGAAGTCCCTTTCTTTTTCCCTTCTCAGAAATGTGGATTTCGTTAAATGGAAAAAATAATTTTGCTTAATTTAAGGGTTTAAAGTTATTTTTAAATTAAAAAATATATCATAAATAAAACTAAATGCGTATAAAAGTCAGAAAATTGTAAAATTTTTAAAAGATGTTAACAATCTTAATTGATGGTCACATTGATTAAAATTAAATAAATTTGTTTATATGGTTTTATTAAAATTAACTGTAACATTTAATATACTAATGGAAACATAAAAAGTGTTTTTCTCTTATAAACATAATTTTTATTTAATAATAGGTAACAGTGAAAGATTTTTGTTTACTTTTTGAGTAAACTGCAAGAGAAAAAGTATAGGGAGAAGAAGAGACATATGCGGTTTATTGTTAGATTAGTGTATTTTTTAGCTTATCTTTGTTAGATATTCTGATTGGTAAACTGAGTCTCCTCTCTATTAAAAATATTTTTGCCCTTAAAATCTTTAAATTACCACTTTGGCTGAATAAACGACCTGTTTTATAGTAACTTGTGATCCTGTATTAAGAAGTGTTTTATGACAGCAAGTGTTTTAAACCTTTAATATTTGACAAATTTCAAAATTCCAAATTCAGTATTTTTGACTCCAAACTAACTTTTTAAATATTAAGGCCACTAAAGTCTAAGACAGGTATACTAGGCTTATTTGATATGTTAGAACTATATATAAGAAGCATTGTCAAATACAAAATGGTGTTTATTTTAGATTATATTTATATAAACATTTTATGAATATATGCTTTGAAATTGTTGCTGCCCAAACAGGTGCATCTGCCCCCTACCCAGGAGGAAGACGATTTCCAGAGGCAACAGAGTGTACACCAGACGAAGGGTTTATTCCACATAACACTAAGCAGGAAGATGAGAGGAATTTCTCAATATGCAATTGGGCAGACAGGATTTTTTAAGGATAGTTTGACAGCCAAGGGATTGCTAATTGGCTAAATTTGGGCCAAAATTATAGAGGTTTGGAAATATTTCTTTGGTTCCCAGGGTCATGATTTCAGTCAGGTGGGTTTCTTGGTATGCGCTGCTGGTCTGGGTAGGTCAGCCAATCCCCTGGAACTCTAGGCCTGGATGATGTCTTAGAAACTATCTTTAGAGGCTCGGCACCTGTGGCTCAAGTGGCTGAGGCACCAGCCACGTACACCTGAGCTGGTGGGTTCGAATCCAGCCCAGGCCCGCCAAACAACAATGACAACTGCAACCAAAAAATGACCAGGTGTTGTGGCGGGCGCCTGTAGTCCTAGGTACTTGGGAGGCGGAGGCAGGAGACTCACTGGAGCCCAGGAATTGGAGGTTGCTGTGAGCTGTGATGCCACGGCACTCTATCCAGGGTGACAGCTTGAGGCTCTGTCTCAAAAAAAAAAAACAAAAACAAAAAAAGAAACTACATTTAGAGTTTCAAAAGGTGATATTATCTACAAGAGCAGTTAAGAATCTTTACAACTACCAGCTATGTGGAAAAAGTTAAGAATCTTTATCACCACCAGCTGGAAGCTAACAAGAGTCGGTGACTAATAATTAAAGGAGGGGACAAGGGCTAGTTATTACCATTGTTTTAGCTAAACCACAGAGTTTTGGGGCCCTTCATGTAGTTCTTGCCTTGTACCCCTTCATTAGTTGGTAAGGGTAGTTTCAAAATTATGCAATAATGTCTTATTTCTTGGTGTATATTATCAATAGTAATTATGGTTATTATGTTAAATTTTTGTATGCAAAAATAATTGCCAAATTTCTTTGTAAATTGTCTCTTCACCCAAGGCTATTCTAAGACTTTTTATCAATTATTATGAATAAAATACAGTCTAAAATTTGCTTTTTAAATAAAGGTATGGAAAGAACTGACAAGACTCTTAAATGTGGGTTTCTAATAATTTAGGAGATTATATCATTTCAACTAAAACAAACAAACAAAACATTTTTCGCACTTTAAATTAAAAGTTGATGCATTCATGAACATTGCTACCCCAACTTCAGATAGAACAAAAATTAAATTCTTGTGATGGAATTAACTTTTTAGTACATTTTTAAAAAGGCTTCCTGATCCTTTTAATGTTTTGTTTTCTAGAAGTCAAGGATATTTTCCCTTCTTTTGAACTGTATATAGCTTATAACAAATTGGTAAATATATTTCTGTGAACAATTGAAGCATTTATTTTTCTCTCTACTCGATTTCTCCAAAATTTAGAAACTATATATAAATGTTCTTATTTGCAATAAGTCATTTGCATAAGTTCAATAAGAATTTTTTAAATAACAAGATAGAACTGGAAAAATTTTTTTTTTGAACAAAGGCTTTGGTTAGAAAGGCATTTTTTTTTATATGTGTAGATGATTTTAAGGAATTACATTGACTTGATAAAGTCAGTAAAAGCCCTACAGTAAAACTAGCCTAATACTTCATTTATAACACTTTCTGGTCTGTGGTAAGTAAAGACTGTCACACTCTGACAGGTCCAGGAACCCCAAGTAACTTTGGGACCTTGAGAAAAGAGGAATTTATCCAATTTGTAAAAGTTTATAGGCAATCAAATCCTTGGCTTGGCTTGAGAGGTTTTAAGTTTGATCTAAGATTTTCTTATGGAACAAAAAAGTTCCATCATAGCCAATTAAAAAAAGAAGCCTATAGACAATGATTATTCTCACTGCACTTTATGCAAATAACAAAGCTGCATAAAACGAGACTAAAATTTATTTTGTAAATAAACTGTGTCTACTATAATTTGTCTTTATTAAAAATGAAAAAAAATGGAGATAGAAAATTATGCCTTAAAAAAATAATTATTAAATCCTAGCCTTGTCCTTTTGTTTGGGTTTTCATTATTTGTCCAATCCTGCATTACCTTTTGAGTATAAATAAAAGTCATAATTTTCTTCATGATATTTTTAGTTGCCTCCCTAATGGAATAGCTTCCTTTTTTATTTCTGTTCTGATATCAAAATTCTTCTTCAATTGTCAAATTATTAATACTATTTATCTTTTATTTTACTTCTGAGAAAACCAGAATCACGATATCCTGAAGGCAGACAATGATCTAATGAAGCCTATAAATTATTCCTTATCTGAAATCCCATTGGGCCTGATTTATTTCCATTGCCAGTTCCCGCTTCCATACAGACCCCTTTTCCCCCTCTAGGCCTATGCACTATTGTGGAAGAGGGGCGAGCATAAGCTAGAAGGGCTCCTTAGGGAAATAGTATTAGTTTAGACCCTCCAGATCAAGGTGGACACCTAGAAATAAAAGCTTCTAAATTCCTTAACTCAAATGGTTTTACAAGGATGCTTACATTTATATAGCTAATTGCTGTAAGTCTGGAATTAAGACCAAGACTACAGTAGCTCAATACATATAGATAAGTAATTTTACAACATTATCTTTGGCATTTGGTTTTACCTATATTGCCTAGAGGGATTTATGTATGTTTGTCCATTCCCATTCCCATCTGGCCCAGAGCATTTAATTTTCTGTAAACCTTCATGGTTCTAACCTTTCCTTTTGGCTCCTGCAGAATAACCACACCACCCGGGCAACAATAGGAGAAAGTCATGTTTGGCCAACAATGTTGTCTCTGACATATCTTGGCCAAAGGTGGGGACTGTGAACTAAAAATAAAATCCTAAGCCCCACCACTGACTGAATCAACTCATTTCAGCCAAGGAGTCCACAGAGAAAACTTAGAACTGGGTTGCCAGCCCCATGGGTTGGGAGGTATGAAACATAAGGGCACATGCACGTTTTCCCATATCATGAATATTCATGACTCCTCCTGCAGCTTGTTACATATATATATATATAGCCACCTTACTCTGCCTAAAATCCTATTTGCTTTGACCCCACCTTAAAGCATGTGTTTCTGGCTTGCGGTCAGGAGTCTAGTTTCCCAACCTGCCAGACAGAGAGGTCACCATAGGCTGTAAACTCTAACCTCTTTACCAGAAATAAAGCTTTCCTTTTTTCGAAAGTGTAAACCTATTTTTTTTAAGCTAATGATATATTCGGAAGATTAAAGTAGATAAACCTTAAAAACAACACAATGCCTAGAACATAGAAAGCATTTGGATGTTAGCTGTTAATTCAACTGACATTTTCAATAGTTTTCTAATAGATGGTAAATAATTTGGAATCAAGCAGATTTATGAAATGCTTACTCTGATAAAATTCATGTTTAAGAAAATATTTAAAGAACTTTTTTACAATCAAGGAGCAGTCTAATTATTCTGCAAAAACATGAAAATTTAAATGACAATATAGGGGAAATAGAAGGTCAATATAATGAAACGACAAGTTAGTTATAAGGTTTTACAAGATTAAGTGCTTGATGAATACTTTTGGTATAAAGTGTTTTATTTTTCTTAAATGTAGTCTTTCAACAAATGACTCTATTCAATACACTGTATTCTAATAGTTAAACTCATTTCTCCTTCTTATTTTTGCTTATGTTCTTATAGCAAGACCAGTCAAACCTAAATACTGTATTTGCTGCAGAACTGCACACCTTGGGTTTTGACATTTATTTTCAATTTCCTAAGCCAGCAACTGAATCCTTAAAATCTGCTAGACAATACAGCAATCCAAGTGGAAAATGCTTTGAAAGCTCTTTGTAGTTGGCAATAAGGCTTTATTAATGACAAGTGTTCTCACATGATGGATGTACTTGCCATAGTACCTGTGGGATTATACTGTTACTATTAGTATTTCCTTGAACAATTCCCTAAGTGACCATGCATAATTTAATAAACCTAGCCTCCTCAAACACACTGTCTTGTGGATTTGTGAGTAGCATATTTTAATGAGAAAAGTATGTTCCTTAAATCAAATGTAAATTACTTTTTGTTGAAAATAATCTATGGACATAACTCACTTTAGGAAATATGATCTTGCAATGCAATGGCTAAAAAAGTTGTTAAATGAATCATGTTTCTCATCGATTTGCATTATTACATTAGAAATGTGGTTTTTGGTAAGAAATTTGGCCCCAAATGGACAAATATCACAACTTAAAAATGGAGAGTGTTTTAGGGGAAAATATTTAAAATAATGCATAAAATGTATTTGTAAAAATTTTTGTGCTTCTATATATAAATTAGGAAAATAAAACCTTAATCAACAATCTTTATCAAGAGCAATTAAATAAGATTTTAAATACTATAGGTTTCATAATACTATCAAATTTGTTTATTATCTTCCTCTTCACAAATAATGGGGCTCATCTATAGTTTATCTTGTTTTACAGATACTTACATGACCATCTGTTACATAATGGCCCTAAAAGTCATTTTCATTTTTCTCTTTTGTCTAAGCTACTTTATTGCTTACTTGATATTTTCACCTATTAGTGATCACATTAATTTTGCTTACTTTTTCCACTGATACATGATTTCCAACAATATCTTAGTTTTCTATTTACTCTTCAACTTTAGTTTACATCACAGGATGTGAGTTCTTCAGCAACAATCAGGGAATGGGAATTTTGGCCTCTCGGGCTCATGTATTCAATGGCCAAGAAAACATTAACTTGGTTTAAAAATGGAAAAAAGTGACAGGGAGATGGTGAGAGACCTCTTTTTCCTCTCTTCTATGTGTCATCTTGTGATTCTAATTCCAGTATAGTCCAGGAAGTTATCCTGGTTCTCCAGTCATGTGATAGAGGTGGCTGAAATCTACACTTAGATCTCATATTCCCTTAAGTCCAGAGAGCACTTCTTTCCATTTTGTATTCTCCATTCCATCCTCATAGATCATAACTTGAGTTTAGGTAGGATTTTCTTTCCCTAAACTATATATCCCAACAATCTAATGTAACTACACATAAGTGTTAATCATTTAAGACTAAATACTCATCTAGTCTTTTTTCTACCCCACTAACCTTCCAAACAACTGCAAATTATGTTCTTGAACAAAACTTTAATCACCTTTCTGAAAAATCATTAACAGCTCTTCACTATTTAAGGAAGAAAACTCAAACTCCCAAGCCTACAATTGAGAGTCTACTGTAATCCAGCCTTGCTTTTCATCCATTCCTCATTTTCCCCGACACTCCAAGGAAACTGGAGTGCTCACTCCAACTGATCAGCATCCACGGCTCACTTCCTTCATTTGGCTAGTCCTGGGCATGTGGCCTCTATCTCCCCATATTAAAGATCTCCAGCCTCCAACTAGAAGCTCTTTCTTCCATTTCTGAATAATCAAAACATTCAATATTTAATGCCCCTTGGCACTATTTATTTCTGTCTTAAATTTGGGGGAGGTACAGAATTTTTACTAGCAAAATATTGAAATTGGATTCAGATAATCTCTAAGGTTCCTAAAGTTCAAAAATTCTGTTCCAAGAATTCGATTAAAAATGTTATGGCAAAATATGAACATTGCTGTTGATGAAAGTGTTATATCAAAGGGTATGTTTGACAATAAGTCAACAGCTGGATGTATTTTCACAATGTGGACAACTCACATAACCAACACCCAAGAGGCAGCACTCAGTAGGACTCCCCAAAGACGTTTAGTAAACTTTCCCGGTCACCATGCACATTACTGAGCAACCAGTGTCCTAACTTGTGCAAATACAAATTAGCTTGACTGTTTTGGAACATCATAGAAAAGGAATTTCTGTTTTGATCGTTCAACATTATGCTGTGATTCATCCATTCAAATAAAAGAACAAATATCTGAGTTTGAAGGTTATTTGTCAATGCTTGTTTTTAAGTTATTGTTTTAATACTTGAAAATGTCACTAGGTATAAATGCTCTTAGTCTTCTGAGGTTCCATGATTTTTCATTTTCACCTATCTAGCACAGACAACATCCTGTTTTCATTAAACACAATACACAGGCTGTAGAAATTTAATGACTCTCTAAAAGAAATCTAGTTCTCAGATGGAGCATATTTCATCTCTAAATCCATATTTTATTTTGGCCACAATGGTATTTACTCAGCAAACTACAAAATGTTTAGACAACACAGGTTGGAAAACTGTGTTGCATCAGAAGCTAGTTTACATTATCTTTGAGAAGCTGATTTCTTTTCAGTTTAATAGAATGGCTTTACAGATCCCAGAGTGATACTTTAGAACTTACAAACTGGAAAGCTCAGTTGTTTAAAATGGAAGGTTTTGATTATGTATAACTTCTCACCTATGGTGAAAAAGTTATGGAAAAGGGGCCATTTATATTTAATTTTCTGAACAGTTTAAATTTGGAGCATACTCTGATACTTTGAAGACCCATTTTTAAAAAACTTTGCCTGTGGCTCAAAGGGGCAGGGTGCCGGCCCCATATGCCAGAGGTGGTGGGTTCAAACCCAGCCCTGGCCAAAAAAAAACTACAAAACAAACAAACAAACAAACAAAAAAACTTTGACAGGACCTGATGGATTGCAGAAGAGAAGACATTTGAATCATAACAGTCTCCATGGGCAATAAAGATTAACTGAACACAATGTAGCATCTCCAAATGAATTTCCATCAATTTCCATACATCTTTTCACTTTATTAATGTATTCATTCAGCCAACAAATATTATTAAACATATATTGTGTGTGCCAAGAACTGTTTGGAATAATGTGCTATAAGCAGTGAACAAGAAGATAAAGATCCCTACAGCAACGAGTTTACTTTACATTCTGCTAGGTTACAGACAAAATTAATCAATTATACACTAGGTTAGAGCCAATATATACTACAGCAGAAGGAAAGTACTATCTGGGTAATAAAGATGACGTATTTCAAACCAGGCAAGCAGGGAAAACCTCACGGATGTTGTGACTCTTGAGCAAAGCAGACTCACTCATAGCCCTTGCCAGGCATCCCTGGAAATGGTATGTAGTCTAAAAGGGGATTACCAGTTGGGCAGTGCCTGTGGCTTAAAGGAGTAGGATGCCGGCCCCATATGCTGGAGGTGGTGGGTTCAAACCCAGCCCAGCCAAAAACTGCAAAAAAAATAAATAAATAATAATAATAATAAAGAAAAAGAAAAGGGATTACCAGTTGTAGGTAGGTGTTTCCCCTTGGCTGGAAGAACTTTGAGCTCTGTAGTAGATGAGACTCAGCAAGAGGGGCTGCAGAACTGGCAACTCCCTAAAAGACCAGTTGATGCTTATTCCTTAAATTGGGGAGCAGTCCTAAAGCACCGATGTGAAGAACATGAGGGAGAGAGACAGGCGCTCATTTGGGGAAAAACATTCCAGGCTGAGGAAATTACCAAGTTTCAGACACCCTGAGTGCCTGGCAAATGTGAACAACCAAGAAAGAGGCAGAGTCAGCTGGGGTGGGTGGTGGAAGATGAGGTCACAGGGCAATAATGGACACAGCAGCAGGATTCTGCAGGGCTTGTAAGACTGACTTCTCACCTAAGTGTGTTGGAGCAAGGTGGTTTCTAGAGGCAAGAGAATGACATGATCGATTTTATGTTTTAAAAGAATCATGACATAACAGAAAGTATAAAAGAAGAGCTAATAGACATCTTTAAGTAAATATTTTAATTTACTTGGATTCTCATTTGAAGTGTTATCTCTGCATACCAATTGTTATTTATGTAAAAGTCCTGTCACCCTGTAAGGAAGAAAAAAGAAGAAGCTTTAATTCTAAAGTCAACAAGATGCATGGTTTGGGGAATGTCCCCTAAACCTTCCTGCATTTTTTGCCTTTGCCTATAAAGTGAACCTGTTAGATCACATGATAAAATATTACACATATTCTACTTTGCAGAAAAGTTATTGAAAATAAGAACTTAGAAAGTTCTTGAAAGATTCTAATGTAAAAAAATGCTTTAAATACATTCTACATAATTTAGGTTTCAAGCAACTTTGATAATCAAGAATTTTATTCTGGAAAAAGTTTATCAGTTAATTATTACATTAATTAAATTATTGTGCTACTTAAAATATAGCATATTCTGGTTGCCCACTTCAGATGGAGATATTTCTTTTTGCTTTTTCTATACTCTGTAAATATAGTTCATTATAAACTCATTAGCAGTTATTGGGAGAAAAATTATGATGATTTACTTAAAATAAGAACAACATATAGCACATATCACTTTAGATCAACTGGAAATATCTTAATACTTATTATTTCAGTTTCCCTGAGATGATATTGTTTATAAGCATTTTACAGTAGAATATGTGCATTTGTGATCCTAGATCAATTCATTAGAGAAAATACACCTAGACTTTAGCAATCTGTTCAATCCTACAAATTATTCTTGGAAACATCAAAGTAGCTTCTTTTACTGGAGTGAATTTCCAAAAATGATTAATGCAATAGTTATTTGGCACACTTACAATGAGTCGCATTGTTGGTACAGTCTCTGCCATTTACTATAAATGCAAAATAGACATTAGGGGCATTTCCTAGATCTTGGAATAAACTTTTTGGAAGCACGTATCTCATTTTCTCATCTGAGTGCCCACTCGACGTCCTCTCCGTCAGCTCTGTTTGGTGATCACTTTAAAGCACATGACTGCTCAATAACAACATGAATAGCAACTTCAGAAGAGAGCCTATTCATTGAACAAGTTGGTGAATAAAATTTGGGGAAAATTAAGGCTCTCAAGTACTGATCAACATTTCCCCTGGCATCCTATTAGTCTCATGCTGTAACTGCTTGACAATAAGACTGTGCAATTATCTTACAATTACAGCTTCAAGATTTTAACCTGAATGTGTTTGTTGGGTCCCACTTCCATTATTTTTGCCATATGTCATACTAATGAACGCTTTGTTGTAGTCTTTCTTAGCCAAGTCTTTCTCATGAGACTGGGAAGTCAAAACAGTAATATCTAATCTACTGTATAACGAGAAAGATATACTAATCGGTTGATAGGTTTTTTCTCTTGCTTTCTTTTCTTCATTTCATGACTGGCTATTAGATCTTCCTTGTTGAAGTTAATTAGGTTGGGTTTAAAAAATGAAATAGAAGGAAATGGGAATGAAATATTAAAAGGAGACAAAGTGAATAGATAAATTTAAAAAAAAAGAATGAATTAATATAGGAGGCAGAATAAAATAGAACTACAGTTGCAGATGGAGAAAAGAACTCTCAGATATATACCTCTTGGGGGTGACACAATAATAAGATGACTTTACCTAATAAATGCAAACAGTATAACCTAATTCTTTGCACCCTCAATTAACCTAAAACAATAAAAAAAAAGAAATAAATGAAAGATTTCCTGTCTACCACTTTAAAATACTGGCATATAAATTACTTCACAAAAATGACAAATATATTTGCAATACATATGGGAGCATGTTGAATAATCTTATTAAATAACAAAATAGTATGTATGTATATTAAGTATATATGCACCTTAATAAGAAAAAAAGGGTAAAAAGATATAAGACCCAAAATGCCAAGAAACAAATGCAAAATTCATTAGTAAATGAATTCATATGTGTATTTTAATTATATTAAAAGATTTGTATTTGAGGATGATCAAAAGAACCTAAAACATTTTATTTTTCTAACAACATGACATATGGTAAAATAATGTTGTTATCTCCACAATGGGAATGCTGCCATAAATATCATAGCTTCTGTAAGTATTCCATGATATAAATAAATGTTAATGGTACAGTTTTTGTGAAGAAACAGAATCCCCTTACACAGAATATTTTTGTTTTTAATTCTTCAGAGATTGGTGGATAAGTAGATCAAAAGATGACAGATAGATGGATAGACAGATAGATACACAGAAGCTGAAATAAAATATAGTTGACCCTTGAACATCAAGGGCTTGAATTTACAAGCATGTTTTTTTCAACTAAAAAAGGATTCAAAGCACAATATTTGTAAGATGTGAAATTCACAGACATGTATGTGAGGCAGACTTTTTGTATAGGTCGGTTCTGCAGAGCCAACTATGGTATAGGGTATGTGGATATTTTGGTATGTGTGGGGGTTCCAGAACCAATTCCTCATATATATGGAAGAACAATTATACACACAAATGTTAACAGTGATGATTTCTTAATAATGGTTGATTTTTACTTTTTAAATTTAAATTTTATTTTTTACCTATTAATCTGTACTTTTTGTGACAACTCACCCTATGTATTAGTTACCATAAATATACATATTTTAAGAAAAATGTGTCAACTTTCATCTCTCCTGTTCTGCCTCCACATCCCAGAAGGACTTTATAAATTCAATCAGCCTTGAATGGGAAGAATTGGAAAGGACTTCATTTGACAACGAGATAGCTTGCTTCTTTTCTCAGACTGTTGCTCAGACCACACTTTCTTCCTACTTCCCTTTCAGTACTCACCTCCACAATTTGTAGACATGTCTGGCTTCTAAACTAGATCCAAGACCACTCAGGAGCATAAAACTCTCTGTTTCCATCAGTAATTTATATGCCCACCTTACCTACCTGTCCCCACCTCTCTCTGTCACAATCTCTAGTCATTATAGCAGCCAGAGTCGTCCTTTAACATTTCACCTCAGATCAAGTCTCTCCTCTGCTGAAAATCCTCTGATGGTATCTTTACAATCAGAGTACAAGTCAAATTCTTACAGTAGTTTGCAATGCGGGCATAATCTGGCCCACCGTTTTTATCTCTCAAGTAAGACCCCCCCTTTCACTCTGCTGCTATAACTCCCATGTCTTTCCTGACTGTGAACCTAATCCAGCATGCTCCCCCTATAGGGCCTCAGCACTGTCTGTTCTTTTTGCCTGGAAGACTTATTGAAATCATCCCATTTACAATTACACACCCCTAAGTACTCCCAATCCCTTTTACTCTTTATTTTTCTCACTAGCATTTACCACCTAATAAACTTTAGAGTTTAGTTGCACAGAACATAAATTCAATGAGGCCCGGGATTTTTATTGATCCTACCTATTATCATCTCCAGTGCCTAGGCTTGTAAGTAATTGTTGATGAAATAAAAGTTTCTAGTTTACAGCACAGGCACATACACACAAATGCCCATATTAGGAGAAAAATGTATTCAAAAAATGTCTTTGATCAAAAATTTAGGAGTCACTTTTATAAGTTGTATTCCTTGTCAGCTTAAAACTTGTTCTCTGATTCCCTCAATCCCCAAATTTGTATTAAAAGGAAACTGGAGTGAAGAAGATAAACTTCTGTATTCAACTATAAAATACTAGACCTTATGTAAATGTCCAGTTTCCTCGACTGAGACAAAATTTAGGGTAAAAAGTTTTTTTTTACTATCGAACTAAAAAAATTTTTTGGTGCAAAACTAGCTAAGATCTCGTATTTCAAGATTTCTTGAATGGCTTTTTTCTCCATTTTTCTTTTTAAATTTTTTTTTTTAATTTCAGGTTAATGTGAGGGTACAACCAATCAAATCACAATATTTGAATTTTTTAGGTAGAGTTCTTGACTGTGAACCAAAAGGTGTTCTATACACCCCTACATTGTGCCCATTCAGTGGAAGTACCCCCAAATCTCCCTCCATTCTACTAGAATTCCCTGGTCCCCCAACTAGAATTGAGATGTCTTTTCCTCCTATATGAACATTAATTGGGTTGTTCACTGGCTTCATATTAGCCTTGAGTATATTGAATACTTGCTTTTCCAATCTTATGATACTTTACTGAGAAGAATGTGTTTCACCTTTACCCAAGTTCATACAAAATATGTGAAGCAACCATCTTTTTAATGGCTGAATAGTATTCTGTGGTATGCACATACAGCAGTTTATTAACCCTTTCCTGAGTTAATCAGCATTTAGGTTGTTTCCACATTTTGGTGACTAAAAATTGGGCTGCGATAATAAATCTAGTGCATATGTTCTGATGATAAAATGATTATTTTTTCCTTCTGGGGAGATGCCTCATAGTGGGATTGTGGGCTCCAATGGGAGATCTACTTTCAGTTCTTTGAGGATTCTCCATTCTCCTTTCCAAAGAGGCTGTATTAGTTTGCAGTCCCACCAGTGTAAAAGTGTTCCATCTGCACCAGCATTTGCAAATTTAGGATTAAGTGATGTGAGCTAAGATATTGGAGTTAGGTGATATCTCAGGTGGTTTTGATTTGCATTTCTCTGATGATCAGGGATGAGGAGCATTTTTTCATGTATGTTAGCCATTCATCTATCTTCCTTAGAGAAGGTTCTGTTCATGTCTCTTGCCCAGTGACAGATGGGATTATTAGTTCTTCCTTTGTTGATTAGTTGTTGATTAGTTGGATCTTTATAGATCCTAGTCATCAATCCTTTGTCAGATTTGTAACATGCAAATATCTTTCCCATTCTGAAGGTTGTCTATTTGCTTTGGTTGTTGTGTCCTTAGTTGTTCAGAAACTTTTCAGATTAATTAAGTCCCATTTGTTAATTTTTGCTGTTGTTGCAATTGTCATACAAGTTTTCTTCCTAAAATCTTTCCATAGGCTGACATCTTCAAGAGTTTTTCCCCACAATTTCTTCTAGGATTTTTATTATTTCATGCCTTAGATTTAAATCTTTTATCCATCTTGAATCAATTTTTGTAATTAATGAAAGATACAAGTCATGTTTCAGTCTTTTACATGAGGTTATCAAGTTATCCTAGCACCATTTATTGAACAATGTTTCTTTTTCCCAATGTAAGACTTTATTGGGTTTATCAAAGATCAGATAAGAATAAGGGATTGGTTTCATATGAGGGATTGGTTTCACATCTTGGTTTTCTATTTGGTTCCAAATGTCTATGAATCTATTTTTGTGCCAATATTATGCTGTTTTTATTACTGTGGGCTTGTAATATAGCCTAAACTCTGGTAGGGTTATGATCTGGCTTTGTTCTTATTACTTATAATTGTCTTGGCTATATGGGTTTTTTTTCCATTTTCATGTAAAATGAAGAACAATTTTTTCCAAATCATCAAAGTATGATGTTGGTATTTCAATGGGGTTTGCACTGAATCTGTAAATTGCTTTGGGTAGCATGGACATTTTAAAAATGTTGATTCTTCTCAGCCAAGAGCATGGTATTCACTTCCATTTGTTAATATCATCTGCTATTTCTTTTCTTAGGGTTTCACAATTCTCTTTGTAGTGGTCCTTCACATCATTTGCTTTGAAACTACTATGAATGGAATTGTGTCTCTGAATAGTTTTTCAACTAGGCTGTTACTGGCATATACAAAGGCTACTGGTGTGTAGACATTGATTTTATATCCTGAGATCTTACTGTATTTCTTGATCACTTCCAGGAGTCTTGTGCTTGAGTCTCTGGTGTTCTCAAAGTATAAGATAAAATAGTCAGCAAAAAATGAATGTTTGTCTTCCTCTGCCCCCATTTATATGCCCTTTATAAACTTCTCTTGCTTGATTAGATTGGCTATAACTTGCAGCACTATGTTGAATAGTTGTGGCAATAGAGGAATCCTTATCTGATTCCAGTTCTATGTGGAAAGCTTTCAGTTTTACTCCATTCAGTATATTAGTTATGGGTTTGTCAAAGAAGGCTTCAGTCTGTTTAAGAAATGTGCTACTTATGTCTATTTTCTTGTTAAAAAAGGATGCTGAATTTCATGAAATGCTTTTTCTTCATGTATTGACAGGATCTTTGGTCTTTCTCTTTGCTTTCTGTTGATATAGTGAGTTACGTTTATGGATTTGAGTGTGTTAAACCAGCCTTCCATCCCTGGGATGAAGCCTACTTTATTGTGATGTCTTGACTTTGGACAGACTCCAAATATATATCTTGGATATGCTCTAAAAGGAGAGTTTCAGAATCTTTAGTGAAACTTGGTAAGTTTTCATTGGTGATATTCTCCAGTAGGGCTTCCATTCCTTTGGGATGTTCTTTTATAAGGAGTCTTATATTTCATATGTTTGAATGCTTCATGAAGTCCCGTGAGTCTCTGAGTGAATATTATGCTTTCTATGTTTTCTTTTCTGCACTTTTAACTACTTGGGTTAGCTCATGAACTTTATTGTCTGGCTCTGAGATTCTTTCTTCTCAATGGTCTAATCTATTATTGATACTTTCTACTGCATCTTTAAGTGTTTTGACTGACTCCTTCCTTTCCTTAAGCTCTCCCATTTGCTTTCTATATTCTTCATATCTTTCATGTATTTTTTTGGTTCTGTTTTTCCACTTTCTCATCAATTTGCTTTATTGCCTTTACCAGCCATATTTTAAGTTCTCTTTCTGTCTTTCTTATTATTTCTTTATAGGTGGTGTCCTCTGCAGTAGCTTTCTCATTGTCCCTTGGGGAGGTTGCTCTATTTTGGTTTTTCACAGTGCCAGAATTTTTCTGTTGGTTCCTCTTCATGCGTGCTTTCTTATGATTCATTTCTTTCTCCTATTTTTCCTTCTCATACTTTTTTCTTCTCGTTGCCTCTTTTTCTTTAAATTGCTTTGTCTCAGAGCTTACATGTTAAAGTGGCCTCTTAACATAAGGCCAAAAGTAAGAGAAGGGTAATTAGTGAAGAGTGAGAAAGATGAAAAACAGAAAGAAAGAAAGAAAAGAAAATAACAAATGGGAAGGGATTAAAAAAATGAATTAGAGAAAAGAAGAAAAGAAGGACATAAAGAGAGAAGGAGAATGACGGGATAAATGGTGCTGTTTGGCAGGGTGCTATGGCCACTTTTGCAACTCCAGGGTTTGGGGGTGCTGGGCTGGGTGTGTCTTTTGAATTCTGGAGCTCCTTACCAATCTGGGCAAAAGCAAGACCCATCTCTGCCAATTATAGCAAGATAAAGAGAGAGAGAAAAAGAAAGAAAACTTTGGCAGCATGTCTTGGGGGGACCTGCCAGAGTACTTTCCAAAGGCCAGAGGCAGAAAAACATCCTGGACCATGACCTCCTTGAGCCAGATCGCTGCTGTGACCTCCTATCCAGACCAATGCTGTGACCCCTTCAGCATTCAAAGAACAGAAAAAAATAAAATGAGGTAAAGTAAATTAAAAATACAGTATATAAGGTAAAGAAAGAAAAAAAAAAAGGATATCTTAACCATTGTCTGAGAAGTTCACGTAGGGAATATGAGCAAAGTAGAAAAATCCCAAGTAAGAGAGAGAGAAAAGGAGAGAAATAAAGAAGAAAGTGAGAATAAAAGAAAAAAAGTTGAAGAAAATAAAAATTAAAGTTAAGGATACAACCACACAAAAACAAATAAACAAAAACCCAAACAAAAAACAACAGCAACCCCAGAAACAAAAAAGAGGAAAGAAAAGAAAACCTAAGAAAAAATTGAGAAAGGGAGCAAAAACAATAGAATTATGTACATATATGTGTAATTAAATGTACATATGTATTGCAGTATTTTTCCTGGACAACAGGTGGCGCTCTGGTGTCAGGAGGTGGAGAACACAACCAGAAACCACTCCTTAGTTGTCTGAGAGATGAGGTCTTGTTTTCCTTACTTAGTTGCCCTCAGTCATTGCCTGTTTGACATCAGCATTCAGTCTTCACAGGGTGGGAGGCCTTAAAGCTCTTGCCAGAATCCTCAGGAAGCACATCTTACAGTACCCTCTGACCACGATTCCCCTGGAGTTGCAGGAGCCTCTCGGCTCACCCCAAGAGTGGATGCCCAAAGCCAACAGGATCCAGAGCCAGCTGTGTATTTGGACCCTGCACTGTTTCTCCCACCGACCTTCCCACAATGGCAGCCCAGCCAGCAGGCAAGCTGGTGGGAGATCCTCCCCATCAGGTAGTCAAACCTGGCTGGTGGACACCTACTCTACCCACTTGTCTAAGACCTCCAAGATAGTTCCAATGTGCAAACCAACCCAAAATCAAAGACCAGCAAGATATCTCCAGTCCGCTGCGTGAGAACTGGCTGACTGGCTGGTCCCCTCCCATCCCCACACACTTGCCTTTCCTGCCAGCGTTCTTCATCTTCTGACCTCTTCCTGCTACCTTTCTTCATCTCCTGACCTCTTGGCCGGCTCCTGTAGTCCACCACTGCCTCAGTGTTCCCCTGCTAGAGATGGTTGGGGTTTTTCTTCCGCCTGCCTTGCTGTGAGCAGGCTTGTAGAGAGGTGTTTCCACTCCGCCATCCTTCTCCTTGTCTTTTGAACCAGAATCCCTCCCTGCATCGATCCATGTGATCAACATAGGGACGTGGTCAATTATGGCATTTCTGCTATGTATACAATACTTCTATTTTCACAATAAGTTATTTCCAGGAAAACTCTTTCCCACCCTAGATACTATTATTAGATTAGAGAAGATGTATGACAAATGAGAACCATGAAGTTGAAAACTGGTTATTTAATTAGGAATAGGTGATCTCCTGCAACAAGAAAAATACGAATTCAGTAAAGTTTCATGATTATTTCCTAAATCAGAGTAAAAAACTCACATACCATATTAACTCATATACTTACAATGCTCAGATTTACTCTAGATCCAACAAGAAAGGAAAAAAATGTAATCGAGGCAGAATAAAGAATTGTGACCAGGAATTATCTATGTTAAATCCTTGAGCACTGTCACGGCCCCAGCTTAGTGTTGTTTATAGTGAACTGCATTTAGGGAAGAGGCTACTGGGAACTGGTGGAATCCTCCTGATGCAGGAGCAGCATTGGCAATCAGATTTTAGAGAGTCTCATGAGGTACTGCCTATGATGGTGTGTGTGGTACATTAAAGGAAAAGAAGTTATTCTCAAACTTTGTAAAGAAGTTATTCTCTTTACAAGTCTTAAACTTGGGTCAGGCTCTGTATGTTTGCTTAGCTCATCAGTCCTATTTTCATTCTACTACAAAGAAGCTTGGACTTAATTTAAAAGTCAATGAGGTAGGAAAGAGACCTCATTATTTGCATTCCTTACAGTGGAGACATGCTACTCATCCCAAGCCATAACAGCCAATGAAAGGGACCCAAGATTTAGCAATGATGAGTACAATGACATTTATACCACAAGTTCACATTCTTAGCCACTCTCTTCTTCTGAAATGAGTCTTTAACATAATTTCCATACAGAACTAGAAAACATTGGCAAGATAGAATTATAGGAAGACCGACCCTTATTTTTCAGAGAGGATTCTCCTGACACCTTTAGCTGATTCCTGCATATGGAAGGGAAGATTCCAGTTTCAAAGTAGCTAGAACTTACCTCTTATCCTGCCAAAAATTCACTGAAAGCATATGTTGTCTGGTCATGAAAAAGACTAGTGAAAATAGTCTGCCTGCTGAATTGTGTTTCTACTGCCAAGTAACAGACAAAATCCACAGATTGTTTATCTTATGCCTTGGTATAATTATGCAATTAACTTAAAATGCATGAAGCTATCCTAGAATACAAACACTGGACAGTTCCAGGAAAATAATGATAAGAAGAAGATATTTAAAACAGACTCATGAAGGAACCCCTAAATTTAGCTGTACAAAGTTGGTTTACGTTAGTAAATTTCTACTTAGTTATCAGATATTATTAGTAATGACATATTAGCTCAATGTTAAACCTAAAAAGGAAATCGTCAAAATTATTAGCCAGTTTTCTTTCTTAACATAAAATATTTTAAACTATCTGCTCCTGTAGATTTGCCACAGGCAAACAGTGTAATCTATTAATCGCTGGACTGTAAAAAAAGAAAAAAAAAAAAATACAACCCTCACAGAAAGCTAAACATATGGAGAAAATCTTGTACCTAATGACGAATTATATAATGTGGTAACAGGTGGTCCTAAGAACTATTAAGCTGATTTTAATAAAAAGGGCAAATATGTTCAATTTCATTTCTTCCAATAAATTCCTACAAGCAGGTGCAAGAGCAAAACAGAATTAGGATCCTTGTGTTAAATTTCAAGGAGCTTCCTTAGTTTTTAAAAAAATCTTTGAGACAACATCACTGTAATTCCTTAGTTTTTAAAAAATCTTTGAGACAACATCACTCTAAAAACCTTTGAGACAACATCACTATATATTATGTTTTGTTTTTGTCATTCAAGAGAAATGTAAATAATATATTACGAAAGTATCTAAATATCTGAAACAACTGTTGATATGTTGACAGATTAAATGATGACAATAAACCCATCTAAATGTAAAGCTACTTTTCTTTCCTTTAAAAGGGGTTTTTCTTTCAAACTAAATCCATATAATGAAGATTATCTTTGAAAAATAGCCTTTTAAAAATCAAAGGAGAATCATCTTGATTCTATGACTAAGTATACATTTTATTTCAGGCAAGCCATTTAAATCTCTCTGGCCTCATCTTTCTCATCTTTGAAGTGAAAATAAGAGAGAATTTTGTCTTTCCATATTTTAAAATGGAATAATTCTAAGCCTTTTAGGTAATTTTTGTTATGAAATCAGTGTTACATTTCTAGTCTTTGGTCTCAAGATAGCCCAGTAATACCAGGTTAAGATATACACTGTAGGTGGGGCTGTGACCTAGTGCAGCTTTTGTGGAGAGAAGTATGGAGACTCCACAAAGAACTAAAAATACACCTTCCATATAGTCCTGCAATCCCTTTACTAGGCATCTAGCCAAAAGAAAAAAAGTTATTTTACCATAAGGCCCCTTTCACTTGAATGTTTATAGCAGCCCAATCACAAAAATGTGGAGAAAGCCCAAGTGCCCCTCAATCCATGAATTGATTAATAAACTGTGATATATATGTACATTTATATATATACACACATACATATATTCACATATATATGCCCTGAAATACTATTCAGCCATGAAAAAGGTAGAGACTTTGTATCATTTGTATTTACCTGGAAGGGTTAGGAGAACATTCTCCTAAGTAAAGTATCACAGAAATGGAAACACAAGCATCCGATGTACTCAATACTAAGTTGAAATTAGTAGATTAATAACTACAGATCCACATGAGAAAAAAAATAAAATTCAAGAGGGGGGTGAGGGAAGGGGCTCAGTAAGTTCCCACCTAAGGAGTATATTGTACTTACAAAGCACACTTTCTGAGTAAAGGACACACCTGCACCGAGACTTCACCTTACAAACACAAGCATTGTAACCTAATTACATGTACCCTTACAGCAATCTAAAATGTTTTAAAGAGACAGGAGGCCTACATTTCAATTCCATGTCTAGATTGACAGCTCAGCACATGGAAATAAGTTTCAATTGTCTGCAATCACTGCAAACAGTGAGAGTGATAAGCCCCTAAGTCCTGTCTGGGTACTTAAATGGTAAGACTGTCTGTATTTCTTTATGATTTTAGTGCTTATAAATTGATATTTATAAAATGATGCTTTTGTTAAATTTTTAATCTAATCCATGCCAGATAGAGACTTTTTATGAACAGCATCAACAGAGGTGTGCTATAATTAATATATTGTGTGGACTTTTGAAATTTTACTTTACACTAATTTTATATTTTAATACATTTTATCTAACTTATTTTCCAACTATTTCTGTAAGAACTTGAGAGAAAAAAAACATGCTATAGAAAATGGTTGAATTTTACATCTGAAATAAAACACTTATAAAGTTATTTTTAAATGATTGTGTGTTTTCTTTTTCCAGAATGCTAAGCAGTCTTAATTACATATCATATCACTGGATATCACATAGTTTTAGATTATTTTACTTGTATCCACTATATGACAGTGTTTCATTATATAGTGAAACTATATAAGAGTTTCATTTATTTTCTTACTTCTAGGTGTAGTTCCTAAAATATATTACAATTTGGGTTTCAGCAATACTATTTGCCTCTCTCTCTCTATATATATGTGTGTGTGTGTATATATATATATATATTTTTTTTTTCCTGGAAGTCCACATACTGGCTTCATTACTAGTAATTTCTATTTGTACATTTCCCTATTAAACTAAAAAAGGAATTATTTTGCATGTATATGTGTAAATCTGAAATTTGAAAACATTATAGCGCTGTGGTTGTAAGATATTTAAGTAAAATAACAGGCTCACAGTAATTTGAGGATTAGTTCAGCTGTTTATGTTTTCAAATCTTCAGATAATTATCTCAGAAGAAAACCCATAGTGAATCTGATCTTCACCTCATCCTCCTTATGTAGCCTCTTACCTTATAGGGAAAAGATAAAGTTACTATTCAGTGGAGGTGATCAGAATTCTTTTAGCATCAACAAGACAGCTAGTGTTTTGAAAAACCACTACCGAGGGGCAAGACAAGAATGGGACTCCGAAAACATTTTGAGATTCAGCCCTTGCATTTGAGATCAGTGTTTTCTTTTCATCCCAGAGAAGTAAAATTATATTCTACAATAATACAACAAATTATTATAGTATAACGAAACCCTTATTATGGCCACAAAGAATGATGAACCTCTTTTTTCGACAATAACATGCTCGCACAACTAGACTTTTCAGTGAAAAATAAAACAAGAAAGATATGACATTGTAGCCCATTATCTTTTTCCTAGCCCCCACGATTACTCTTTTTCTTTTTCCTTTCCTTCTTTCTGTCATTTTCACTCACTTGTTCCATCACTTGTGAACCAAACAGGAAAAAAAAGAAAACTAAGATCTCTGCCTTCAAGGACTTTAGAACCTAACAGGGAAAACATAATTAGGATGCCCTGCAATGAGTATTCAAGTAAGATGAAAGATAGCATAGAGACAATGTTTAGCGGGTGCACAGAAGAAAGTCAACACCACTTATGACCTGAGGGCTGAGTCTGAGGCAGGTGAAGAAGAAGGGGCTCCTGGGTAAAGAGAATGTAGGCATTCCAGGCACCAAAAAGATTAAGATTTAGTGCCAGATGAAACTGTGGTAGCATCTGCTGGTTGTGCACCACAGATCCTCTTCGTGGACATTGAGCGACATTGTATTTCCCAGCTTCTCAGTTGGTATTTAGGTGTGGCTTGTGACGATTTCTCCCCAATAGAATGTGAGTAGAAATAAGGTGTTTCACTTCGGAATCAAGACCCATTCTCCCTTTCCTGTTTGTCAGGTAAATACCAGAAAGTCCAGGTTCTGCAGGACGGTAGAACATGGGAAGAACCTAGGTTTTTAAGGCCCTACCAAAGGCCTGCCAACAGGGAACCCTTGATGAACTGTGTTTTAAACAAAAAATGCACATCTGCTGTTGTGTTTGAGCCGTTACACATTCAACCTACCTCAATAATTACAGGGACTAAAATAATAGCAGGTGGGCAATGAACTTGCAGGCCAGTCTAAAGAGGCTGATCTTTATTCTAAGGGCAATGAGAAGCCCTTGAAGGACTTTAAAATGGGAAGTGTCAAAATCAAAGAAATAGTTATCTTCAATTTGCTCTATCAGTGATGAAGGAGTAACCATTGTTTAGAAAAATGTAGGTAAATTTCCATATTCCTGCCCATCTCACATGGTGAACAATATTTGGCATGATACACTCAAGTAGTTTTAGTGAAGTATCACATCCAGTCTTGGATGCAAAACTATATCTTTTCTTAAGGGAGATGATAATCATAAATGTCTGGAGCATGAAAGGACAGAATAGAATATTTTCTCCAAATCCCTTATTTCATAGAAAAGGAAGAGCCTCGGAGGCAAGAAGATGCATAGTCAAGGGGACCTGGAGTTGTTGAGGGTAGAGTGTGAGACCAGGGGCAGCAGCCAAGTTCCCCTGCTCTCATTCCAAGGTGTTTTCCACTGTGCTTGGCTGTTTTAATTCCTTTAGCTCCAGTGCTTAAAACAGAGCAGACAATTCTGGGAGAATGAATTAAAGGGCTTAACCCCTAAAAAGTTATAAAGTTTTATTAAAAAGAAATGAACTACCAATTCATGAAAAGCCATGGAAATTTTATTTCCGTATTTCAGTAAATGTCATTAGCATTTTGATAGGGATTGCACTTAATCTGTAGAGAGCTCTGGTCAGCAGGACCATTTTCACAATATCAATTCTTCTACTCAATGAACACAAGATATCTCTTCATTTATTTATATCTCCTTCCTTTTTTCTCATCAATGTCCAATAGTTTTCAGTATAGAGATCTTTTAGGTCTTTGGTTAAGTTTATTCCTATGTATCTTACTTTTTGTAGTTATGTAAATGGGATTGTTTTATTAATTTATTTTTGTGATAGTTTAGAAAGAACCACCAAAGACATAAAATAGCCAAAGTAATCTTGAGCAAAAAGAACAAAGCTAGAGGCATCATACTACCAAACTTCAAAGCCATAGTAACCCAAACAGCATGGTACTGGCATAAAAATAGGCACAGAGACCAATGGAGAACAGAGAGCTCTGAAATAAGTTGATAGACCTACAGGCATCTGATTCTTGACAAAAGTGCCAAGAACTGGGAAAAAGATGGCCTCTCCAACAAATGGGGCTGGGGAAATTGGATAATCCACAGGTAAAATAATGAAACTAGACCCTTACCTTTCACTATATAAAAAACATCAGTTCAAAATAAATGGAAGACATTTTAGATTTACTTAATGTGTCTATTATTATTTCGGTAAATGTCATTAGCATTTTGATAGAGATTGCACTTAATCTGTAGATAGCTTTGGGCAGCATGACGATTTTCACAATATCAATTCTTCTACTCAACGAACACAGGATGTCTGTTCATTTATTTATATCCCCTTCCTTTTGTCAAAAATCAGTTGGCTGTAGGTGTATCAACTTATTTCAGAGCTCGCTGTTCTCCATTAGTCTCTGTGCCTATTTTTATGCCAGTACCATGCTGTTTGGGTTATTATGGCTTTGAAGTTTGGTAATATGATGTCTCTAGCTTTGTTCTTTTTGTTCAAGATTACTTTGGCTATTTTGTATCTTTGGTGGTTCTTTCTAAACTATCAGAAAAATAAATTAATGAACAAAACATCACAAAATAAAGAATGCAAATGAACAATAAACATAAAAACATTTACCTTATAATTATTATTATCTCTGTAACAAATAAAGATTTATTGAAAGCTTAAAGACAACAAGCGAAAAAAAGATGCAAGATTTTTAGAGCAGTAAAACTACTCTTTATGATACTATAGTGGTGAGTTCATGCCATTAACACCCAGAATGAACTCTGGTGTCAGCTCTGGAGCTGCGTCATAATGATGGGTCAATATAGGTTCATCAACTTATAATAAATATATCACTCTGGTGGGGGATATTGATAATGAGGCCGGCTATACATGTCTGGGGAAATCTCTGTGCCTTGGTTTAAATTTGCTGTGAATCTAAAGCTACTCTTTTAAAAGTCTATTTTTTATAATTTTTGCAATAGCATTTTCTTTAAGCTTGAAAACATTTATGTCATTTAAGAATATAGAGCTGCAAGGAGTTATTTTTCCTACCTGTGACTGAAATTTTGTCAAACTGAAATAAATGAAATATTTTAACACCTCAAATTGCCTTACAAACAACAGTTAAAATGAATTTTTTGACTACAAGTTTCTATCTCTTTATAATGTTATCTCTTTGTAATGTAAGACTTTTTATACATTCTTTTCAGAACTCTTTTCTTGGCCTTTAAGGCAATTGCCATAGTACGTACATGTTACTCAATTGCTGTTAGTAGGATACCTGATGACAATGAACTTGCTTAGACTGGCATTCTTCCTGTGCCGCCAAATATAAGGGGTAAAATGTACTGTGTCAAAAAAAATTGTTTTATAGTTCTGGGGTAACTAAAAGCCTATGACTGCTACTGGGAAAAGATGATCAAAATGTACATCTTCAAATATGAGTATAAAAGAGTTGAATACACAGAAAAAATTAAGGAACATTAGAGTAACTAACACTCCAGGAAATGAAAAACTATAGTAAAGCATTTAATGGCACATAGTAAGAAAATAATATTCCATGTGGACATTTATCTGCATTGGTGCTAATTTAGTGTTAATATACAACAAAAGAACGGAAAGTCATGGTAGTCAGTAATAGTAAACTGGAAATCAATGGGAAATAATATAAGAGTTAAAATAACACAGTTGCATTTAGCTCTATACCTTCTAATCTTATAAAAACAAAATCCACAAGTGATTATAAGTAAATGAATACACCTAAATTATTTAGAAACACACATTTGTATATAATATCTCATATATAAGAGAAAGCATTAGTAAAGGTGTATGTTCCATTAACATGCAGAAATCAATTCAAAATAAGCTTGAAATATCAAGTAAATCTAGTCTTTCAATTTTAAAAGCTGTTCATGCTTCATTTTCCTTACCTGTAAAATGTCCATGATCACAACTATAAATATGTTTAATGTGAGAACTGGAAGTTTTACACCCACACGTATAACACATAATGTCTGGCACTATATCTGTCCCATAGTAGGCATGCAAAATATGATGGCCTAATTATCATAATTATTATTATTGTTGTCATTTTAAGCTCCACAAGTCAAAGTCCTCAATCTGTCCATCAAGACATTATTTCTTCCAGAATGAATTGAATGGTGAGTACTTATATCAATATTCAGCTACTTAAAGAGATACCTATTTTTAATTATACATTATGCTTTATACACACACACATTTGCAGCATTACTATTAAGCAGAAAAATACAAAGATTTTCATTCTACTAGGATGAAAATAAATTGATACTATGCTACAAAAGAAAATTTACCAATTACTTGCTTATTTTATAAGAGAAAAGATAGTTTGTCACAGCTGTTATCTGAAGTTTAAGAACCTTTTGTTAATGCCGTATGAAAGTTCTTTTCTTTTGACAACAAAGAATAAAAGGTAGTTAACTAAAGAAAGAAATGCTTCAGCATATTATTTCATAGTGGCCCTGGAGAGCATTGGACAGAAAGTTCAAGATAAACTATGAAAAAGCAGGGTGAAGGGAGGGGGCTGGTGAAAGGCACCAAGAGGCTACGGGGCCATGTGAATCCATGTGGAAAAATGATCAGTGCTGGAGAAGGTTAAATCTCAGTCCCCGAAGTCTGGCTGTTGTGGCTACAGCCCAAGAAAGTTAATGAAAGAAAGGGAGCATTGACAACTCCTGCTGCTTCGGCAGGAGCTTACCACCTCATTACTGGCCAGATTCTTATAACCAAAAGAAAAGAATACTTCTGCCAAGGAAAAGAGTAAGAGCCAGAGTGAGAGAGTCATCCAAGCAAGGCATAGCTGATATTGGGCAAGGATCAAAGTGATATCAGACAAAGGGAACCGGACAAGAAATAGCTGGGCCAAGAGCTATGACCACAGACTAGACAACTGTCCAAACCCTGGGCAGGAGACACGGAAAGGATGGGTAAATCCCTCAGTCCTTCCTCCATAACAGGAAAAGTAAATGAGGGGACACCATCTGCTCACTTTCCCAAAAGAGAGACTTTCAACTCCTCATGGTTATCAAGGCAAACATTTTCAAAAGCATTACTCTAATTACCAATGATTAGAAATGATTCCTAGAAGTAAAGACTTAACTCACAGTGTGCCTGATTAGCGAGTGTTTTCTGCATGTCCCACCGCACTTTGAGCTGCCTTTTATAGCCCTGGTTAGAGACGGTTTCTGAGGTTTTTGAAAAGATCCTTTTAAAGATAATAGGATGCTCCACTGTTTCTCTCTGTTTTTCTAACTGTACAAATGCATGATTTTTTTCCCCCTCTAAAGCACAATAGGAAATCATAGAGCTCTTTCGCGTGTAGCAAATGCAGTTTTTGTTCTTTAAATTTTGGGAGGGTGTGTGTGGTGTGTGTGTATGCCAAACTGGGGGGGGGGAGGGGAATTCAAACAAACCAGAATTCAATGTTTCGACTTAAATTTAAATTTGTTGTAATATCTTCCAGGGAGATAGATTTCCCGCTGCAGAATTAAATTCTATGATCAACTCTGTTTGAAGAGTGAGTTACCACTATACTGCCTTAAAAACTGACAATACCAAGTATTGTTGGAGATTTGGAGCAAACAGAACCCTCACGTTGTTGGTGGGTATCCATTTGGAAAGTTGTGTAGCAGTAGCTGTTCAAGCTGAGCCAAAGCCCTTTCTGTGACCCAGGAATTACTTAATTTAGTAAACACAGAAACATAATGCATATGTAAGGGCATCAAAACATATGCACTAAAATGTCTTTTAGCATCATTAACCAAACAAAAGACAATGCCAACCTGGGCCTGGATAAATAAGCTCTGGGATATTCTCACAATAGAATGCTAAGCAGGATTGTTTGGCGACTGACCTGTGGACCAAATCTAGACCCTTGCCTGCTTTTGTAAATAAAGTTTTGCTCAACTATAGACATGTCCATTCGTATATATACATATGTCTTCACACACAGACATACAGACACACACAGGGGCTGCCAAAAATATATGCGCATTTTAAGAAAGCGAAAAACTGTATTAAAATTGTAATACTTAATATATTCTGACAGCAAAATATGAGTACAAGTCATGCTTGGGCTCCTTGTATAATTGCAGAACCCAAATGTGACCAGAGTATTACAGGTCTTGCCTTTCTTGAAATGTGTGTGCATATTTTTAGCACCCTCTGTATACTGTCTATGGCTGCCCTCGTGTTATGACATATCACAGTGGCAGAGTTAAATAATTACAACAGAGCCCGTATCTACCTTTTGTAAATTATTTTTTCCAGTCCCTGCTTTCCAGAATAAAAAAGCAAGCAAACAAACAAAAACCTGTTGCTGTAGTTAAAAAAAATATGGGAAAACCTCAGAAACAAAATATTGAGTGACAGCAGCCAGATATTATAGGAAACTTAGTGTTTGATTTACATGAAGTTCAAAAGCAGGGAAAATTAATCTATGAAGGATGAAGCCTTCTGTTCTTCCCTCTATATGGATGATGATTTAATGAATATGTTCATTTGTAGGAATTGTCTTACATTAGTGCACATGGCTGTATATTATATTTCAACAAAACTCTGCTAAGGAAAAAAAACATTAACCAAAAATGAAAATTAAGGCAATATCATTCTGTTAACAGTTACTTAAGATATTTTCAAGATTTTATCTATCTACCTCTAGTGTGCCTTTTACTGATAATAGCAAATAAACGTTAAATAACATCAAGAAAAATAAAACCATGAATAATAAACGCAAAGTTTATTTTAGAGTCAGGAGTTGTAAACTTGAAAATGAATACCTTACCATGAGTGCCCTCTCACCTTTATGAAACCAAAAAACATAAATAAGGTTGGACAACTATGTTCACCCTAGAAAACATGTCCTATCCCTCATGGCTGCATGGCACGGCAGTGAGGTATATTATCACTTTTTCTAGGGTGAGTTTGCAAACTTAATTTTCTGACTTCACATGCTACTTTTGCCTACAAATAATTCTTGAGGGATTCTAAACTATTTTTTTTAACAATATAGAAAACTATCTCTCTTAAGTATTTATTTTATTTTTATTTATTTACTTTTTATTATTATTATTTTTTGCTTTTTTGGCTGGGGTTGGATTTGAACCCATCACCTCCAGCATATGAGGACAGCGCCCTACTCCTTTGAGCCACAGGAGCTACCCTCTTTTAAGTATTTAACCACTCCATTTCCTACAACAAAACACTTTTTTTTTTTTTTTTTTTTAAATAGAGTCTTACTACGCCACCCTCAGTAGAGTGCTATGGTGGTCACAGCTCCCAGCAACCTCAAACTCTTGGGCTGAAGTGATTCTCTTTTCTCAGCCTCCCAAGTAACTGGGACTGCAGGCACCCCCACACACACATTGCTTGACTATTTTTTAGTTGTAGTTGTTATTTTTGTTTCACAGGCCACAGCTGGATTCGAACCTGCCAGCTCGGTGCCTGTGGCTGGTACCCTAATCACTAAGCTACGGGCACCAAGCCAAGAAAACTCTTAAACAACAAAGCCAACAAAGAAAGTTGTTTTGAAGGTGCTCTTTGGTATTTGTTTCTCCATTAAGTCATTTAGAATATTTACTTAGAATTTATTTTTTTCTCATATTTAATTAAAAGAAACATTTTCATTTATTAATACCAATCACTTTCACTCTTCACGTTGATTATGTGAGTAGAACTAAACTTAAGCACAAAGTTTCTAATTTGCATTATTGTGCATGAAATTGAAAAGGAACATAGGACTAGTTATCTTTATAAACTATGCTGCAACTCAAGTATAATCCATAATGATCATTTGGAAAAGTACTAATCACTTTGAAAAATCCACATAGTTTCAGTCTGAGCCACCTTGCCCTCATTTTTTTTTTGTCTTTATCATGGAATTTTTAACATTACTGGAGAAATTTTACTTAAATATTTCAACTTGAAATTTTTTTTCAGGAGGTAAAGAAATAAAATGATAAACTTTTCTTTTATCAATTTTATTGTGGACAGAATATTATGTCAGAAAAGTAGCTGTCATTTTCAGACTTATATCTTATTTCTTTAGATTGACCTGCAGTTTGTTTTTAACTTTTGAAAATATCTGAACTAGAAATATAATTTCTACATATAAAATATCAGAATTGAAAGGTTTACACTCAATGTTTTAAACTCTTAAAAATCCATGAGTTCTTTTAAAAGAAGGGATTTTAATAAATCAACAACAAATAATTGAGAATCAAGTGATTATCTAATCTTATACAAGAAGATTACTTAAACTTATGTCATAAAAGGATTTAGTATAGCTAGAAAGTTGGAAGTACTTCCACTACAACAGCAATGCTCAACCTGTGAGTTGCAACCCCTTTGGGGGTTGAATGACCCTTTCACAAGGGTCGCCTAACTACATCCTACATATTAGATGTTTACATTACAATTCATAACAGTAGCAAAATTACAGTTTATGCAGTGGCAATGAAAATAATTTTGTGGTTGGGAGTCACCACAACATGAGGAACTGTATTAAAGAGTCATGGCATTAGGAAGGTTGAGAACCACTGCATTACATAATCAGAATAAGAAAAGTACTTGTGTGCATACATGTGTGTGAACACACACACACACACCAGCATATGTGCAAATACAGACAACTTTTGGATGGATGCTACATAGATTATGGACATTGCAGATTATTCATTTTTTCTCTTCCTTTCTCACCTAAAAGCAATTCATTTTTCAATTGATTTCTCTTCCTTTTAGTAAACACTCTTGTTATAATTTGCTTTCTTAAGTTCTGTGAAGGCAAAGATGTGTATTTGCTCAATCTTATGATCCCAAAGCCTCATATAGTATCTAAAACATAGTGGGGGGGGGGATGAATATCTACATTTCTTCCTGAACAGTAAATAAATGAATAAGTTGGACAAAATCAACCCTAAGTAACTACAAAACAGCTAGAAAATGAGAGAAACTTCAAAACATATAAAATTTAAATAAGAAGTAAATTGCACAGTTGAGGGCAGGAAAAAGAAACTTCTGGGGATTGTAGAAGACCTTGATTATTCACCTTAAACCACAAATCAAATTCAGTTAGGAAAAATTAAGGCGTGAGTGTTAGCAAAGGCTTTTTAAGGACGATAGAGTGAAAAGTAATAAATGTTCTTCACATGTTTAGGTTTTTTGCAAATGGTCTGCAATAACATTTGAAATTTTATATTCAGAAAAAAGTGAAATTATAGAAATTAAAACACTTGGTTTAGCAAACATTTTCTTACTGCCTAGTACATGCAAAGCATTGCCCACATATCTGATATAGATACAGACATGAGTTCAAATTTATAAGAAATACAAACATGAAAATGAACCAAGGTAAGCAGTGTTATGAGTGCTGCAACAGATATATTCAGAAGCAGTAGAAAGAAATCCGCTGTGCATGTCTATACCAGGGTGGAGAGGCCTGAGAAGGTTCACACAACAGGTGATCTGTGCATTTTTTCTTCAAGATAAGATTTCAAATTTAGGAATTTCTAAATGCATCATTCAACTTAGTAATAATGATCTTAAAACCGCTCCATTAAGTTTTTGTTGTTGTTGTTCATTTTTTGTTTTTTAGTATTGTATTTTTTCTTTTCAGTAAAATTAGGAGAACTTCAGAAAATAATCTGATGAACAAACTAACACTTTACAATTTGGGTAATAATCATGATCATGATGGTGGGAAAGTAATAAGTGATGTAAAATACTTATTGGTGGAGAAAAGGAAGTTTCCTTTTTTTTTCTGGAAACACCAACATTAACTGAAAATGAATAAATTTTTACCGTCAGTTGCTCTAAAATCTTGCTCTTTTGGAACATGATAGGCTTTTCTATAGTGATCTTTCCTATGACAGAACAGTCTGATAATCCCACACATTTCCCCAAATCAGATGGAACTGAGGTCAATGTTGTGCTTATTGATTAAAACAAAAAACAAGATAGAAACTAGAACAAGAGGAAGAAAAAGACTCGGAAAACGAAAGTCATTATAGTTCCCTTCATCTGTCCTGCTTGTACACATGTATTTTTTAATCCCACAATAGTCGATTACTGTGGTAGAATATTTATTTGCTTTTCCTCTCCTGGAATCTTTGAAATCAGTGGGAGCTTTTCATAAACACACACAAATAGACTCACACACAGAGAAAGGGAGTGAGTGGGAGAGGCATCAAAAGTACCAGCCTTTTGAAGCCAAAACTACAGTTGTTTCAAAGCCCTGCATGCTATGCAAAAATTATAAATGTATGCAGCTTGTACAGTGATTTTTTTTCCTTGAAAATATAACTGGTTGATGAATTAGATGACTCTTGATTTTAGGTAATGACTGTCTACTCTTTTGGGTGCTTAAATATGTAAACCCTTTTCAAAGGGTGATTTTTATTGTAAATCAATAGCTTGAGTTTTGTGTAGGTTTCAAACAGTAAAACAAAGGCACTAAGATGAGATCCTCGTTGTTTAACTGATTTAAAAAATTAAAATAATGTTTAAAATTGATTTACTGTATAAAAGTTGTGCTAATTCCAATATCAAGAAGACCGTCTAGCCATCTCGCCCAAGGAATCAATTACTGAAATGTACCATGTCTTACTCTCAAAATGTCTTGAACAGTCAAAGTTTATATAAACTATAAACTGGAGACTTGTTCTTCACAAGTCAGAGGCTTTGACAGTGTAAGGTTTCTACTGACAGAGTGTTTTGGAAAGATTACCTTTGCCAGGTTTGTTTGGAAGGTATGGGGCATATTCCTTACCATTTAGGTCATCCAGATGAGATATTTGGAAAATAGTTTCAAGATAATCTACATTAGATGAGACATATATGTTGTTAAATGTAATATATTAGAGAAATTTTTGAATTTGTTTGCCATAATAAAGAACACAGTTAGAATCATGGACAATGTGAGAGAATAGTCACTTTAAGAAGGAAGAACTGCATAATTATATATAATAGACCTTAAAATAAAATAGAACAAAATAAAATAGCATACATAACATTCTCTACCCAATATTGGGGTAAAGATTGCATAATACAGAGACTTGGTCCGTTCATCCAGATTCAAGTAGAAATTAATCCTGCCTATCACATATAATAACAAAATCATTTTTATTGAGACCTTATGTAAGTTACAGAAAAAGCATATTCCTCAGCTATCCTGCTGGTAACAGATTCTCCTAGATGTATTTAATAATCAGACTCCCCCTGAAGAGTGCTTATGACAATCTGACCTGAAGGGGAAAAGCCTACCACGGTCTCTTAGTTGCATATTAGGAGATGATCACTACACTTCTACTTCCCAGAATTTCATGAAGAACAGATGCTTCTGTCATCTAATAAAGTATCACCCTAGTCCCCTCTCCCCGGGCTTAGAAGAATGAACTCTGCAGAGGCCTGGATATAATTATATGCCATAGAAGGCATTTCAAAAAAATCAAGGTTTCAAGAAAGCTAGGCTTGGAAATATCTGCCATATCTTTTCAGAGTGAATTGAAAAATCATCGTTCGGTAAAAATGAAAATGGAAGACTTAGGAGAAAAGCCTTAAGACCTGTGCCAGAATCATGATACCTTTTAAAAAGAAAATGAATCAGCTGTCACATCCCAGACAGAGGAGCATAAGGCAAAGTCATCTCCAGGCAGTGAGCAAGTCTTGAGGGAAGATGCTCTTGCACTCTGTCCCATGCATCAAGGTGTTCCTCTTTCCAGCTCTGCATTCAACAGGACCCTCACCTGCCCTCCTCTCCCTCCACAAGGCTCTATCATTTGTAAGGAGGACAGCAAAAATAAAAATAAAGAAATGGTAAGATGTGATCATTTATTAGCTATTCCTCATTTCTAGTTCTCTTATTTTATCACATGTGCACATAATTATAAACATTGTGTGTTATGGATTTCTTTAGTGTTAACTTCAGAATAAACTTTATCAATGCTGATTTAAAGTATTAATGATAATCATAATCACAGCCATAGTCATGATATACAGATTCTTACTATAATTTCTCTGTCCCAATCTCTTGTCTTTATACTAACCTCAGTTTCCATTTATGATGTACTTATGAACCTACATGAACCAAGTGTGGGAATAAAGCAGTGAGAATGTAGGTTGTGATCCCATGGAGTATATATTCTTTAGGGAAACAAAGAAAATTAGAGAGAGAATAAATAAGGATCTGGTGGTAGGGATTCTGAAGGTAACAAAACTGGGTGATGCATTTCAGTACAGGGGTGAATTGGGTTGGGAGGGGAAATGGTAAGCATCCCTTTAGGGAAAGTTATCAGAAAGGCCGGATTCATTAGTAGTAAGCTAATTACTGGATGATGATGAGGAGGTATTCATGGGGTGATCTAGCTAAGATACAGGAAAACAGAAGAGTATGAGAGAATCCTGGGGTAGCTTCATGTTTGGTGTGGCTTGGGGATCAACAGGAGGCCAATGAGTGCAAAGAACTCATTAGTATGAGATTAAACTGCAGAGGAAGGAAGGTCATGAAGAGATTAAGCAGAGCTTCTAGATTTGAAATTCAAAATGCAATGCAGCTACTGACAAATTCTATGTTCAGTTTTGACATGATTTTCTAACTCATCTCTCCAAGTTCATGTGCAGCATGGACTATAAAGGGAGCCAAGCATAAAAGGTGAGGATAATTTGGTTGCTACAAAGAAGTCTAGGCGAACAATGTCAGATTCTTGGCCAAGGGCAGCAGTAGAACTGGATGGGTTTTGTGAACATTTTTTTCCACACTTTCATAGATCTTACAAACCTTTACCCTTTTCATCAGGTGCTGATTGGCATGATGGTAATAGAGAGAAGAAAGAATGTTATTAAACAGCTAGGAAATACTTAGTATTTTTTTTCAGAAATACCTTTAATCTGCAAAGACTCAAACAAATCAGCCAGAAAAAACCAATAATCCCATTAAAACAGAGCAAAAGATAAGTATAGAGCTTTTTCAAAAGAAGTTAAATAAATGGCCAGTAAAATTATGAAAAAATGGCTACTTTCACTAATCATTATGGAAAGGCAAATTAAAACCAAGTGTCATACCAGCTTACTCCTATCAGAATGACCATTATCAAAAATTAGAAAATAATAGATATTGATGTTTATATGCTGAAAAAGGAACTTGTATACATTGTTGGGAGACTATAAACTCTTACAACCTCTATGGAAAACAATATGGAGGTTCCTCAGAGAACAAAAAATTGACCTACTATTTAATGTAACAGTCCCACTTCTAGGTATTTATATAAAGGAAAAGAAGTCATTACATGAATCAGACATATGTACCTGCATGTTTATCACAGCACAATTCATAACTTCAAGATATGGAATCAATCTTAGTGCCAATCACTCAATAAGTGGATACTGAAAATGTGAGATGTATATACATACATTTACACACACATATAAATATACATACATATAAAACATATGTATACAAACACACAGAGAAGGTGCAAAAAATACACATTTTAAGAAAATAAAAACTGTATTACAATTGTAATTATATTGATATTGATTGTTGTATACTGCATTTTGTATCTCTTGTGATTGCAGAAGTCAAACATGAGTTCAGTACTACAATTTTAATACAGTTTTATCCTTTTTAAAAATGTGTTTATATTTTTGACACCCTTTATGTGTATATATGTGTATACACACACACACTGTGGAATACAATGAAATAATGTATTTTGCAGCAACTCAGATGGAATTGAAGAACATTATTCAATTGAAGTAACTCAGGAATGGAAAAAATAAAAAACACTGCATGTTCTCACTAATAATTCGAAGGCCCTAGAGATGGCCTCTATCAGTTTAAGAAATGTCCTACCTAAGCCTATTTTCTTAAGTATTCTTATCAGAAAAGGATGCTGGATTTTGTCAAAGAACTTGTCTATATCAATTGAGTGAACCTTATGGTTTTGTTTTTTATTTTATTTCTGCAGTGAATCACATTGATGGATTTACATATGTTGAACCAACCTTGCATCCCTGGGATAAAATCCACTTGCTCATGATGTGTAATTTTTTAAAGGGTCAATGTATTCTGTTTGCTAGGATCTCATTGAATATTTTTGCATTGATATTCACTAATGATATTGGCTTATAGTTTTCCTTTCTTCTTGGGTCCTTTGCTGGTTTTGGAATCAGGGTGTCATTTGCTATAGAACATGTTGGGGAGGATTTCTTCCTTCTCTGTGTTTGGGATAGGTTATGTAATACAGATACTAGTTCCACTTTGAAGTTTGGTAAAATTCTGGTGTGAAACTATCTGGTCTCATGCTTTTCTTTTGGGGACCATTCTCTATTGTTGATACAATGTTAGTGCTTGATACAATCCTATTCAAAATTTCTAATTCTTTCTGACTGAGTTTAAGAAGGTGGTGTGATTGCAGGTATTATCCCATTTCCTCTGTATTTTCATATTTCTGGGCTTTTGTAGTAATCATTGAGGATCTTTTGTATTTCTGTGGTATCTGTTGTTATTTCCCCTTTATCATTTCTGATTAAAGCTATTATGTTATTTTTCTGTTTCTGATTAGTCTGCTTAAGGGCTTATTGATTTTATTAATCTTTACAAACAACAAACTTTTTGTTTCATCAATTCTTATTTTCTTGATTTCCTTCAATTCTGTTCTAATTTTGGTGATTTCTTTTCTTTGGCAGGTTGGGGTTGGATTTTTTTTCCTTTTCCAGTTGCTTGAGATGGCACATTAGGTTGTTGACTTGCTCTTTTTCTGTTTCCTTGATGAAGTCATTTAATGCTATAAATATTCCTCTTAGAACTGCCTTTGCAGTATTCCAAAGGTTTTAATAGCTTTTGGCTTGATTATAGTTTTGTTCAAAAATCTCATGATCTCCTTCTTAATCCTGTTTTTGACCCAGCTATATTCAACATAACGTTATTTAGTTTCCATGAAGTTATTTGAGTGTGAAGATTTCTGTTGTTGTTGAGTTCAACTTTTATTCTGAGATGGTCCAAGAAGATACAAGGAATAATTTCTATTCTTTTGAATCGTTGAGGTTAGATTTGTGTCCTAAGACATCAGTTTTGGAGGGTGATCTATGGGCTGATGAGAAGAATGTGTATTCAGTTTTCTTAAATGAATAGAGGTAACATCTATAACAAGCTAGCAGCCGAAAACACTTTGAATGGGTTAAAACGGAAAGAATTTCCACTTAGAAAGGGAACTAACTAAGGATGTCCACGATCACTACTACTCCTCAACACAGAACTGGATATCCTAGCCATTGCAATCAGGCAAGAGAAGGTGATCAAGGATATTCAAATGGGGACAGAAGAGTTCAAACTCTTGCTCCTAGCAGATGAACAATCTTTTTTTTGTGTGTGTGTGTGTAGAGACAGAGTCTTACTGTATTGCCCTCGGTAGAATGCCATGGCATCACACAGCTCACAGCAACCTCCAACTCCTGGGCTTAGGCAATTCTGTTGCCTCAGCCTCCCGAGTAGCTGGGACTACAGGCGCCTGCCACAACGCCTG
>CAUYON010102961.1:0-32451 GCA_963573935.1 Arctocebus calabarensis | reverse complement strand
TCTTATAAAAGTTGCCAGTATCAATTTCTGAGAAATGAATTGCTATATATTTAATGTAAAAATTCTTATACTAAACAGGATGAACTTTTGAGTCCTTTTTTTCATGTGTAGATTAAGTGGGATAGTACTTAATTTTGGCATTGAATCTTAACATTATACTGTAATCTGGCTACTCTGGGATGGTCATAGAATGTTTTCCTGGTAATCTGCTCCATTTCCTGTCTCCTTCCTGTAAACAAAATGGCAGTGTGACACTTTATTCTGATTGTTTTCTTCTTTTTGGTTTATGTCTATTCTATTTTAATTAAATATGTATAAGTAAATTTTAATCTGTTATTGCATCATTTGGAAATTCTGTCAGTGGCTTACACCAAACTTGTGCACGACCTAGAAGATAGTTCACTTCCATGTGTGGAGAGGTTCCCTCCTAGGGACGCTGCCGCCGGGCAGCCTGAGGACTGAGCCTCTGCGCACACCAGTGTGAGGCTGGAGTGGCTCACACTCGGGAGCCTCTGTGCACACCAGTGTGAGGCTGGAGCGGGTCACACCCGGGAGCCTCTGCGCACACCAGTGTGAGGCTGGAGCGGGTCACACCCGGGAGCCTCTGGGCACACCAGTGTGAGGCCTGGGGCGGGTCACACCCGGGAGCCTCTGGGCACACCAGTGTGAGGCCTGGGGCGGGTCACACCCGGGAGCCTCTGTGCACACCAGTGTGAGGCCGGGGCGGGTCACACCCGGGAGCCTCTGTGCACACCAGTGTGAGGCCGGGGCGGGTCATACTCGGACACCTGCCACGCAGCAGGAACTCACTGATTGTCCCGGCAACATTGGAACTTGTGTAATAACATTTATAATTGACTTTGAAAATTCTATTAGCATGGTCTGATTCAAGTTTTCTCTTTTATATGTCATACTGCCTGCAAGATATTGTTAGTTTTTAAAGAGTATAGAAAAAATTTTAAATCACCTAATTGTGGCTCAAAAGGTTGACTATAAAAGAAAATCAGCCCTACTACTACATAGGTTCTTAAACTTAAAAAAGCAAACCAGAATATTTCCCATTTTAATTACCCACTTTACTATCAACTTGGATCTGAAGATAGTTTCAAAATCGCTAAGTGTGATTTTCTAGAGGAATCAATAATTGTGGTCTTAAAAGCTACTGGTCCTTGTAATTATTTAAATAAAATGGAAAGTGCTTTCATTATAGAAAAATATTTTTAATGTAGAAAAGATGAGCAGTCAATAGCTATAATGAAATACAAACCGTTCCTATACACAGTAAGCTTACTGTTGTAAGAACTGCAAATTCTCCCCAGGTTCTTAGAATCTGGATACAGCATTATAGAAAGTAACCACTCCAAGAAAACACACATACCCAAAAAAACCAATGGGCGGCAATTGTGGTTAGATTAGGAAAACAAAATAGTGACTCAAATAGAAAAGAATACTGCACATTTTTTTGGAGAATTCTTCATCGTTCAGTACTTACTGCTAAGTTTTCCCAGCCCAGTTTAGTATCTCTGAGCTACTCTTTTTCCATCATCACGCTGGAAGATGTCTTACAAAGGTAACGTTTTCTAACACGCCATGTTGTATCTGCCTTAAGAGAACAGCAACTAATGGCTGTCAATGAAGTGACCATGATTCAGAAGGTTTAAAACCACAAAGTTTTCCACGTGGTAAAACTTCTAATTACTATCATTGCACATTCACCAGTTCATTGAAAAGTCTGGCTGTAAAATACATTTGAGTTCAATTTAATATTCAAGAGAGGAAAAGGCACTTAATACTGCAACTTCCAGAACATAATCTGTCTGTCTTCCCCTCCTGTGATGACACTGCTACACTGTTCGTTCATCCATATACACGTAACAGCACCTGAGAAAAAAAGAGATTGTGGTTACGTGGAGAGAGACAGCAGGCGGCCAAAGACTACAGTGATGCTCCCTCTGGCTTGCTATTCACTTAGTAAAGCAGTGAAATTATTCGTTTTATCTCTTTCTATAATAAAATTCTTTTGTAAATTAAAAACCAGTATAAAGAATTGTGAGGAGTAATTTAAATCTAAATCTAAAACAACTGGGAATTATGGATACAGAACAGAATGCAAATATCTAATCCCAGTAAAATGGGTACAATCTGACAAGTCAGGAGACAGGAGGGTAAAGTGGGGAACTAGCAGGAGTCTCCTAATTTACTTCCTTTTACATTGGAAGGGCTCAAGTGATAACTGGAGCTACCAAATTGAGGAAAAATCAGAATTTCTAAGGTGTAAATATAAGAAATGACCATATGAAACTGAGTGACAGGGAGGAGAAGGATGGGAAGCTAGCCTCACAGAAATAACTAGACTCTAGAATGAAAAACCAAGTCCTCCAAAGATGACCAGGAGGAAAACACGAAGATGCACACACATCATCTACTGAATCTCCAGACATACTCCTAAATGAAGAAACAGAACAAGGGGCAGAGCCGTGCTCAGTTTCACACACGGGACCCTCTGTCCAGAAGAGGACACACACAGGACACCCGGGGAAGAGTCAGGGTGGGAGGAAGCCTTTATTTTCATTGTAATTCATTACTTTTATATTGTTTCTAGGCTTTTTACTGTATGTTATCTTAAGAAAAAACTATTAACAGCATTACCATGGTTTTAAATTCTCCTTGTGAAAATTAATGTAAAGACTTCCTTTTTGGGGTACAGGTGAAACTTACTAAATGTAGAATAGAAATGTCTGAACACAATAATGAAGAAAATGCCATGAAGGCTATGTCAACCAGTTCAATGAAAATATTTCAAATTGTATATAAAACCAGCACATTGTACCCCATGATTGCATTTATGTACACAACCATGATTTAAATTAAAAAAAAAAAAAGACTTCCTTTTTTGAAGTCAATGTCAACATAAATCTAAATCCCGAATGACCTAAAGGATGCAGATCACCTGGCCGACCATAGATGCTCAAGAAAATGTTTACACCTGGAAAGGCCCGGGGGTGCTTTCTGGCTGAGAAAAGCGTGCTACCTGATGAAAAAGGCAGATTCGAGCTCCCAGGACAGGCAGCAGCTGCTTACCCGTGTGGCCCTGTATTCTCTCACTGAGTTTTGCTCCAAGGAGGTCCCAAACAAGCAATTCACCAGACTGACTTCCAGATAAAACAGAATTTCCATCCCAGATAAAGCACCTGCAGGAATGAGTTTAGAAATACCCATTTCATCATCATGAAGGGAGGTGTATGTTACCCTGGCCAGTCAACGTAAGCCCGAGTGAAGTGAGCATGAACGTGTTTGTAACTTGCAGACTCTACCTCTGGGGCTCGTCGGATGTCAGAGAGGAGATGAGCATCCCTGTCTGCACGTCGATCACGTTGAGACAGCCGTCTGCTCCTGCGCTGAGGACGTGGCGACTGTCTGCAACACAAGGCGAGGTTCACGGGTGGTCACGGCTTCAGAGTGGGGCTTAGAGGATGCCGAATTTTGTTGCCTAATCCCTTTCTTTTCCCTTGAGATCCTTGTGCTTAAGTAATTTAACTATCCTCATCTTGAAATGCTTCTATTTGATTCTAACACACTGGGATGAAGTTATACATCTGATAAATTACTTTCTCTAATGAGTTGGGGGTTTAAGAACAATCTCCCATCTTGCTTTGCCATGAGGCATAAATGCCTCAAGTGTCCTGCCATGAAGCAGCCTTAGCTCTTTTATCAGGAGAGTGCTTTTTCTCTTTGTAAATTTTATTATGTATTTCAAAATTAATAATATGGTTCATTTCAAACTTCAGATGTCCCCTGAACAAAAAGTGTAATCCCTACCTGGGCTAAAAGCAGTATCGAATACAATCCCTGAATGACATGGAATCTGGTGCAATAAGGTGGCCGTTGGGAGGTCCCAGATATTCACTGTGCCTTCTTTGGTGCCGGAAACCAGCAGTGTGCTTGCAGCATTTAAACTGATTGTGTCTACCTATGGAGGAAAACACATCAACAAATATTCCATTTAGAATTATGGTCATTAGCTATATTTCTCCAGACTGATTAAAATAAGTGATCATAACCATCCAGATCAAACGCCACTGTGCTGGAGAGCCAATGCAGCTGTGTTTTGACATCCTCCTTTTGAACGATAATTCATTTAAAAAATGAAATTAAGTCCTTCAGATGTTAGTGAATACAAGTAGAAATGAAAATGCAGCATTGCTAAGGTAAATGTAATACCATTTTAAAATAGCTTAAGGCAGTGCCTGTGGCTCAGTTGGTAAAGCGCCGGCCTCATATGCCAAGGGTGGCGGGTTCAAACCCAACCCCAGCCGAACTTAGTTAAACAAGTAAGCTTATTTAAAGAATATAGGGAAAAACAAAAAAATACCCGGGCCTTTTGATGGGTGCCTGTAGTCCCAGCTACTTGGGAGACTGAGACAAGAGAATTGCCTAAGCCCAGGAGTTGGAGGTTGCTGTGAGCTGTTTGATGCCACAGCACTCTACCGAGGACGATAAAGTGAGACTCTGTCTCTAGAAAAAAAAAAACCTAAAACCAAAACTGACAGTCTTAGAATAAAGTGTACAATTTATTATTTATGGAGTTCTGAATAAAAAATTATAGTGCGGGCAGTGCCTGTGGCTCAAAGGAGGAGGGTGCAGGCCCCATATGCCAGAGGTGGCGGGTTCAAACCCAGCCCTGGCCAAAAACTGCAAAAAAACCAAACAAACAAACAAAAAAAAATTGTAGTGCGGTAGGTGCCCAATTGCCTGACGCACAGCCGATCTGCGATTATTTGAGGGATTTGAGGGAGGCTGTCAAGGTTATACTTGTATACCATCGTGAATTCCATACTAAATATCTCTCAGCCCCAGTTAATCTGAAGACCATGACAATTAGGTATCAACACACCTCACCAGAGAAAAGGCGGCTGTGAACTACAGCGTGAGACCCGGCACTGACCCCGTGAAAACAGACGCAGCGAGAACTCAGCCATCCGGGCAGCAGCTCACCGTCCTTCTGTCCCCCCGCCCCCTTCTGGGTCAGTAAATGTGTTTCCCCAAAGAGTATGAGAGTACCCAAATATTCAACATCCTGCCCACAAATTAGTATTTTGGAAATCTAGTTGGATGGTAGCTAATTCTCAAACGTGCAAAGACACTTATTGGAGAGGAAAAAAAGTAGACTGGTAAGCCTAACGAGTCAACCCAAAGAAAAGAAAGTATTATTTCTAATAAGCCGGGTAAGCAAAGGAGCATAAACAGACAAGAAAGAGCAAGACCGCCCTCCCCTCCGCTCCCCTGGACTTTCAAGGTCAGCGTCACAGGCAATTCTGTCCCTGGTACTCACGCTGACATCATGTTCCAGCTCAGCCAGCAAGTCAAAGTGGTGTCTTTTAGTGCCTGGCATCTCTGCAGGAACACCAGACCACACCTAGGATGGAACAGGTTGCAGGTGTTTTCAAATATTTAAATGTAAAATTACTTCCAATGTTTTCAGGAAAAACTCACACTCAATTTCCATTTAACAAACTTGTCCGTAGAGTTAAGCTGAATAACGCTTCCTCCTCCCCGGGCCTGTACCTTCCCCCAGGGAATGCCTGCCTACAGTTGCTTGCTTGTACCAGGGTCTGTCTCCAGTTACACCCGCTGTGGTTTCACCAGTATGTGAACTGAGGAAATGTAGGTGCAGAGGGTTGTGTTTTGAGAACACTATTAATGTTTTGAGAAGACTCATAAGGGAAGTCACCTCTAAAAATAATTAAAATTAGGTATAGACAAGTAAGCTTATTTAAAGAATATAGGGAAAAAAAATCCTGAAAAACCCCCGAAGGAATTCTAACAATTTTAGGTTCTTTTACATAAATACAAATTGGAAACTGAAAATGATGAATGCTGGGATGGTTTCTATAGGATTCCAAAGAGCAAGCATAGTCCTACATCAAAATGGTGAATGCGGGCGGCGCCTGTGGCTCAAAGGAGTAAGTCACCGGCCCCATATACCGGAGGTGGTGGGTTCAAGCCCAGCCCCGGCCAAAAACTGCAAAAAAAAAAATAAATAAACGGCGAATGCTTCCTCAGGTGCCAGACACATTAAGTAATTAGATGCTGAATGAGTGTGCATTGCTATGTTTTAAGTTTAAATAATATGTCATCTTTTAAGGATTCTGCACTTTAACTTGACATTTTCTGATTACACATTACATACACATTATTATCCCAGGAAGAATTTATAACAGTAACATCTCCTGGAATTGATCAACTCATAGTTCCCATTGCGCCAGATTAAGGGGGCTGCTACTGTACGTTTCTCTGTACCTGTGCCATCCATTGAGCCCTGGACCATTCAATCCCCAGTGGCGCGTACACTACAGAAATCATGATCAACTTCTCATGTTAAGTGTAGGAATTTTTCTAAAACTCAGATAAGAGCATTCAATAGCCTTACATATCACTTACCCACTTTGTGAAAAAGAATGAAGTAACTGAACATATTAACAACAGGTAGTTGAATGGTTTGTAATATCTATTTATATGTACAAACACTTTAAGTTAAAGATTACATATAAACCTTTACTGTAGAATCCCACGATGCAGAATAGAGCCTGTTGTCATGCCAACATATCTTGCTGACAGCGTCATCGTGTCCCATTAATGTGCCTTGGCGTCTTCCAAATGCTATGGAATAAAAATAGCTAAAAGATAATAAGAAGTATTAAACCAGTACTCCAGCATAATTGTAAGACCCTAAGACCAATTTCAAGAACATTACATTGTTTAATTCTGCACTTACTAAAGCCCACTAGGATTAAAAATTGCTTGTTCTCATATTAAACCAAAATATTCAAAATCTCATGTAAATACAAATTTCTGCTCATCTGTGTTTTCACCTCACTTTAAAACCTAAGAGAAAGATAGATTCCAGCTGGAGAAATGACTAGATTCTACCAATCGTATTTAATTCCGACAACGCCATCCTCAAGTCCAGCATCTGTTCCCTTCGGAGAACAGTGCGGCTTCCTGCCGGTGGACAGAGTCTGTCGTTCACACCTCACGTCTGCAAGGCAGCTATTCTGCACGAAGAATCACAAAGGAACTGCCCAGATACATACACGTTATTATCCCAGGAAGAACTTACGACAGTGGCATCTCCTGGTAAAAGCAAACAAGATGATAAAGCCTGAAATACAAAGGCACTGACATTAACAATTTATGATACTGTAATCCCTAACATGGTTAAATTATGCTCTCCCAGAACTTAATGCTCGAATTCTCTTTATGGCAGCTTTCCTCAGATTTATCCAGCTTTTCTCAACTGGCTAATTCTGGGTGTGGAATTTCCTCCAGAATGTCAGAAGGAATGTCTAAGTGAGTCAAGTGCACACAACCTTACTTAATGCTTCTCGGAGGTTCTGGTGGCCTCACTGCCCTGGGTGCAGGAGTCTAATTAACACTTGAGTTTCAAATTGCTGGGCTGGGCAACCCTCAAAAATGCAAGTGCCCTCTCTGGATTGCTGTCTTACATGGGTAAGGAAATTTCCACACTTCTTTAAGGAACTTTTGGGTGACTTACATAAAAACAACATGTGCTCTTTCAGAAGAACTGGTTTTGTCACATTACGTATCCAACCAATTCGGAAATATGTCAAGTTATTTAAGAAGTGCATACATATTTAGTTCAATAGCTTTTTTTAAAAGGAAAGATTTATTAAGACTCTTACTGGGTAACTTTTTAAGTATTTTTTTTTTCCTTCTGTTGAATTTGTTTGCATTGAGGAATGGGACACAGGGTGGGAAATGTCACTGTGGGGTAAGGGGTGCCCCTCCCTCACAGGGAATGTCCTGGGGAGCTTTGTGGAACTTTTTCTTCTTGGAGTAAGTATTTTTTTCTTTTTATTTATTTATTTATTTTTTGAGACAGAGTCTCCTTAAGTTGCCCTCGGTAGAGTGCCATGGCATCACAGCTCACAGCAACCTCCAACTCCTGGGCTTAGGCAATTCTCTTGCCTCAGCCTCCCAAGTAGCTGGGACTATGGGTGTCCACCACAACGTCCGAGTATTTTTTTGTTTTGTTTTGTTTTTTCCTTTCAGTTTTGGGCCGGGCCTGGGTTTGAACCCACCACCTCTGGCATATGGGGCCAGCGCCCTACTCCTTTGAGCCACAGGCGCTGCCCCTTAGATACTTGTTAAGTATTTTTAACAAAAAAAGAAATCGGCTCAGCACATGTAACACAGTGGTTATGGCGCCAGCCACATACACGGAGGGTGGTGGGTTTGAACCAGCCTGGGCCAGTTAAACAACAATGACAACTGCAACAAAAAATAGCTGGGCATTGTGGCGGGTGCCTATAGTCCCAGCTACTCAGGAGGTTGAGGCAAAAGAATCACTTAAGCCCAAGAGTTTGAGGTTGCTGTGAGCTGTGATGCCACAGAGGAGGGCACCATAGTGAGACTCTGTCTCAATTGAAATCAGAACAGTATGAGAAACAGACAACCTGAAAAAAATTTTTAATTGAATTTAGAAGTAATCTAACTAATTAAGGTCTGTTGCAATATACACAGGAATAAACTCAATTTTAGGGAGAAATGAAATATTATTGTATATAAAGTGTCCATAAAGTTTGTGTACAGTTTAAATTAAATTGCACACAAACTTTCTGGACACCCTGTATTTGTGTATAAAACAAAACACTACATGAATTTCTATCATAACACTAATAAAGTGAACTCACCATATTTGAAAATGATATACTTCTTTGTAGCATTTTGGATTCTTTAGAAAACATCTTCAGGGTAGAATCTAATTTAGTAATGAGAAAGGAGACATATAAGAAAATGCCCTTTTGTTTCTGATGGCCAATGGACACTATAATTCTGTGGAAAACTGGGTGTACGTGGGCCTAAATAATTGAAGGCCTCCCCCAATATTAAAATTCCATGATCTGAAACTCTGTGACAAAGAAATCAATTTAAAACCCAGCGCATGTGAGGCTTACTATTGACATTTGCAGCATGACTGATCACAGAGGTAAGCCTAATAATCGATATAAGCGAAAAGTTACAGAGGATGAAAACAGCAATTTTACAACTAATATTAAAACAGTGATTTTAATATTAAAGAAAACAAAAAGTTCTTAGCAATGTAAGTTTAAAAGAATAGCTCAATTGTAGTGTTAAAACCTTGTTCCAAATAAGCATTTATAAAAGGGAACCACTAACTTTCTAAATAATAATAAAGTAGGAATTAAAATCTAAGCTTTTAATTTCCTTGTTGAACAGAAGTCTTAAAAATTTACCAAAACAGGGCGCGCCTGTGGCTCAGTGAGTAGGGCGCCAGCCCCATATACCGAGGGTGGTGGGTTCAAACCCGGCCCTGGCCGAACTGCAACAAAAAAATAGCCAGGCGTTTTGGCGGGTGCCTCTAATCCCAGCTACCTGGAGGCTGAGGCAAGAGAATCTCATGGGCCCAGGAGTTGGAGGTTGCTGTGAGCTGTGATGCCACAGCACTCTACTAAGGGCGATAAAGTGAGACTCTGTCTCTGCAAAAAAAAAAAAGAAAAGAAAATTACCAAAGCATCCTCTAAAAACCAAGATTCACAGAGCACAATGCTCCAATGTGCTTCAAAAATGCCATGCCTGGCTCACCACCTGTGGCTCAAGTGGCTAAGGCACCAGCTACATACACCTGAGCTGGCGGGTTCGAATCCAGGCCAGTCCCACCAAACAAAAATGATCGCTGCAACCAAAAAATAGCCAGGCGTTGTGGCAAGTGCCTGTAATCCCAGCTACTTGGGAAGCGGAGGCAGGAAAATTGCTTGAGCCCAGGAGCTGGAGGTTGCTGTGAGCTGTGATGCCAAAGCACTCTACCCAGGGCAACAGCTTGAGGCTCTGTCTCAGAAAAAAAAAAAAAAGCTATGCTTGTGATACGTAACAATCCATTTCCTAACTTATAAACATGATAAATACAATGTCAAATGAGCTTTAAATAACATCTTCTATATGGTAAAACTTTATTATTTCAACCTAATGTTTATAATGCCCACACACAGAAGTCCTGAGAATTTATAAACATGAGTCTCAGTAAGTCACTCTTCCGAATTAACTTGAAAACAAAAGCAGAAGAATGAAAACCACAGCCCCTGAGGATTCCCTGAGCCTATCATTAGCTCTGATAATCCTCCCAAACTGGCTTCAGATTCTGTCAGGCAATTCTGAGTACTGGCCACAAAGTCTATTGAAGATTAACCGGGGCGGCACCTGTGGCTCAAAGGAGTAGGGCGCTGGCCTCATACACTGGAGGTGGCAGGTTCAAACCCAGCCCCTGCCAAAAACTGCAAAAAAAAAAAGTTGATTAACCTGAGGCATCCTACAGAAAACCACGAACCAGCCAGGTGCGTGAAGTTTCTTTTTGTCTGAGCATACTGCATATCTGCGGAAGAAATGCAACTCAGAGGTGCCCATCAGGATCCACAACAATCACTGACACGGGTTACAAAAGTCTAACCATGAGAAGGAACAAACAGGAAGAAACAAAAGTTCTGACTCCATAAAATTTTCATCTCTCTCCCCTCTCCTGGGCCAAAGCACAAGGAAGTGACCTAATGCTCACTAAGCCTCAGAGCTGTGGGCTTGATGCTCATAAAATGCAGAGTTCACAGGTTCCTGCAAGAACAATGAGCTGAAGGGTTTAACAGACCAAGCAGACACATCTGGCTGAGATAAGGCCTTCTGTAAGGTGCTGTAACCTCTGCAAACGCAGAAGGTAGAAATCCTGGAAAACAGACGGCTCCCTTCTCTCAGAGAAGCGGCTGGGGGACCCTGGTGTGGCCCAGCACGGACGTTGCCCGGGAACTTGCTTTTAGTCTACTGCAAAGCCATGTTCTATGCTTTGTGGAGAATCCTGTTTTATACCGTTTGGGATAGTATTTGAAAGAGAAAGGAATGAAAGGCTGTAAATGATAAACCAGTGGAATCTGAGAGTTAGTGACTGATTTACCTGGCAGTCTTTAGTTGGAGAACACCTTTTCTTAATGGATGAAAAATCGAATTTCCTATGCTAACGACTGAAGAACAAGAAGTTGTAATTTAAAAAGCTACAAACTTTGTAAGAATTAGTCATCTTATTACAGAAGCAGGAAGCGAATATGGCCCTTTTCACCTCTGTGTCCCCCAGCGGGCCACCTCAGTGCTCTGAATGTGACAGAGACGAGATGCACTTTCATAAAATAATGCCACACCACACAGACCACCAGAGGAAAGCACTGGTGGGTGCAGCAAGAGATGCCTTCTGCTTAGTTGTTATCTTTTCAGATGAAGGTAGCCAATATCAGTTATTGAAATATAGTTACCAGTCTTATCAACTACCCCCTCCCTGCCAGGGTTTCTGTAACATCAATAATATATCAAGCATATTAATTCGACAAGAATTAGATTCCATTGATAATATATTAAGCATGTTAATTAGACATGAATTAGATTTCAAGCTAAATCCTATAATAAACATCCTGAAGAAATATAGAGTTGTCCCAAAGGTTGCCCATAAAGTTGCTATATACAGAGAAAATGGGAAACAGTAGCTAAATGGGCCTTTATTCACAAAATATTCATTACAAAACTTCACAAAATATTTACAAAATATCCTCTATGTGTCAGCCACCTCTTTGTAAAATTTTTAATGAATATTTGGTCAATAAAGGTCCATTTAGCAATAATTTCCCACTTTCCCTGTGTGTGGTGAATTTATGGGTGACCTTTGGGATACTGTGTATATTGAATGACAAAACTGAAAAGCCTAACAGCAAATCAGCTTTTCCACGAACAGACTCAAACAGCCCTGTGTGACACAACTCTTGTGTTCATGGTGGAAGCCAGTGTGTGACACACTTGTGTTGGTGGTGGAAGCCAGTGTGAAGACGTGACACCCTCACGGCCGACAGGAAGGACCCCGACCACCAGAGGCTCTGGCCATCCCATACCCTTGATTCTAGGAAACCTTCTCAGCAACTGAAAGGCATTTCCTTATTGTTTCTGGAAAACTACAATGGAAGTTTATGCAATCTAACACAAAGTATTCCAAATGTGTTTTACGTGGAGATGGAACAGGTGAATACAGCCCTGACCGGAGCTGAGCCCCTGGCCACCTTGTCACCGTGGGCAAGCCACTTGGCAGGTGGAAACCAACCTTGTGAGGTCGTAAACACTGAGGACCCGTTGCGAGAGACTGCTACTCCGGTAACTGGCCTGCGTAAAGACAGAGTTTTAAAATTACTCTTCAGCATGTGTTAGGACACTCTCTCTGTTTCAAGCCCTTGTTTTAATTTCACCAAGTTTCCTTAACGTTTTGCCTCACAGCCTGTCTGCTGGATCTGTGCCAACGCATACCTACCGCTGCCAAACCAGTGCCTGGAGACTGGCAGTGCTGTTCTGGTGACGCCCCCCAGCCCTCAGCTCCCCCAGCCGCCACACTCACTGTTTCACATACCTACTCCCAACATTCCTGACCGCTGGAAAAGCGTTTCCTACAGTTGCACCTTATCTGGCCATCACCGGGGGGCCGGAAGCTCTTCTGCACAGCACTTCACTCAATTGCTACTGAAGCTCATTTGCCCGCATCCTCCCATGAAGGAGGCAAATGACTCTTGAAACTGCTCTGACAGCAGCCTTCTGGTCTGCCCTGCCTTGGCTTACACGGTCTCTTTCTACGTGCCACTTAGAGACACTGAGAAGAGAAAAGCCCTTGTTCCCCAGCATAGGCAGAGCTGCGACTTCTCTCCGGGGGCTGTCCTCCGACTTGGAGCCCTTCTCAGCTGAGACCAGCCCCCCAGGCACGCCCACAACCAAAGCGGCAGGTAGGCTGCCTGGCCCCGGGGCAGGACAGGGAGCCGCCCTCCAGGCCTGGGTTTTCTCCTGTACAAGGCGCGCCAAGCTAGGCCGGTGCTCCTCAAGCCTTTCTTCCAGAGCACGTGAATTTCCTTAAAGATGGAGGATGGGGAACATTCACGTGTGCGCTGGACCCATTGCCAAGCCCAATTTCTTAGAAGTATAGTTATGATTTTTAAATTCTTGTGAACTTTGCAATGGACTCCCTCCCCCCATGTATATCTCCATGTTTATCATTTTTTAACAAAACATTTCCTCCGACATTATCAGTAAACTGGACACTTGAGGATATGTCATTCTATGCTTCCCTTATACAAGACCCAGGGGCTGTGTACCCCACTTTGAGAGGTACAAAGCTGCCTTCTGCCTCAAGACCTTATCTCATCCCGTAGAAGGACAGATTGTAGACATAACAGCATAGTGGCCACCACAAATCACGCTGTGCCTTACTTTGCCTTATTTTGTCAACCTCAGGTGAAAGATCAATATGGACATTTGGGGGGCATAAAAAACAATCAAGAGGGCAGCGCCTGTGGGCGCCGGTCCCATATGCCGAGGGTGGCGGGTTCAAACCCATCCCTGGCCAAACTACAATAAAAAATAGCTGGGTGTTGTGGGGGGTGCCTGTAGTCCCAGCTACTCAGGAGGCAGAGGCAAGAGAATCACCTAAGCCCAGGAGTTGAAGGTTGCTGTGAGCTGTGAAGCCCCGGCACTCTACCAAGCGTGATAAAGTGAGACTTTGTCTCTACAAAAAAAAAAAATCAAGCTAACCTTGAAAGGAAAGCTTCCCCCAGATTCAGGTTAAAACAGTTTGACCCCATGCCCAGACCCTAACTTTTGCGGGACCATGGGCAGCTAAGGGCGGCACACAGGCGTCTTACTCTTTGTGGATTTTATGCTGCTCGTATAGCTGGAGTTTGGTGATGTTGCTCCAGGCCAGTGTTTTGCTTTCTTCAGTCAGGTCTTCGAAAGACTCTTCACCTGGAGAGACTACACGAAATCACTGCTAAGTCAACTGAATTGTTACCAGACAACAGCCTCAGTTTCATTTCCTGTTAAAAACCTAACAAACAGGGTGGCGCCTGTGGCTCATTGGCCCCATATATTGAAGGTGGCGGGTTCAAACCCGGCCTCCGCTGAACTGCAAAACAGAAAAATAGCCAAGCGTTGTGGCGGGCACCTGTAGTACCAGCTACTCAGGAGGCTGAGGCAAGAGAATCGCCTAAACCCAGGAGCTGGAGGTTGCTGTGAGCTGTGTGACGCCACGGCACTCTACCGAGGGCGAGAAAGTGAAACTCTGTCACTCTAATAATAATAATAATAATAATGTAACAAACAACCAAGAAAACAAAATACCCCAACAAAATATAACTGCTTTCGAATGTACTTGTTAGATATTTCCATGGTAGTCAAGGAGAACATTGAACATTGTGCAGAAAAAGATCAAAAGTATCATTGAACACTAGCGTCTTACTATTTTTATCAATGTTTGCAAAGTTTTCACTTGGCCACTAACTTAAGAATTTTAGGAAATACAAGACTAAGTAATCATTTCCTTGTCAGCATTAAAAACAAAGCAAAAACAAAAAAACGGCAGTTGCCTAAGAATGCTACAGGGTTGCTCTGGTTTGGAGGCGGAGAAAGCAGAAATGAAATCAGTAGCCTAAGTGCCTCCGGACAGGAGTAATCCCTTCACTTCTGCTTTAAGAAGGGCCGGAGCAATGGCCTTCTTACAACAATCACATGACAGTGGTGTGGCCTGGTGAGTCAGCGGAGCACTGGCTGAAATGGCATCACAAGGTAATCCTGTGACCTCCGTCACTGCACCATCTGGAGCATTATCTCCTCAAGAAGCACGCCAGGCCAGCGCCCTGGGTCACAGATGTCCGGGAGGCTACTCCTCCACGCTTGACAGTGAGCTCAGCGTGTGCCTAAGAGGCCTGGAGGTGAGAACAGACAGGAGACCTGGAGAGAAAAGTAAATCTGCTCCCGGTGCTCCATACAGTGTCAAACTCCTCTTTAAATGCTGAGCTGGCAGGTTTGAGGCTGTCGTATGTGAAATGTAAAACACGGGTAATTGGATCCAGGTGAGGGTTCTTTTTTCCTTTTCAAACACTAGATGCAATAACCTGATCACGTTCACTTCAGCACCCAGCACAGACATGCCTGGCATAGAACAGATACCTTGTAAATGTCTGTCAATTAATTAAGAAAAAAGAGCACTTGAACTCAAAATGTAGCTACGGAAGAGGAGAATTAGGGTCAGAGGAGGACAGGCAGTGACCGTTTAGGCGGCTGTGGCCAGGACCATAACTAAAAATGAAACACCAGCGTGGAAGACACACAAGAGAAAGAACCGTATCAAAACAAACACGGTCAACACCCATCCACGTGAGACTGCCAAAAAATAAGTGGTTTGATTGTCCTTAAAGTCAACAGCTAAAAACAAACAGCACCAACAAGAATGGGCTTTTGTGTTCAGAGCCGCAGGAAGCCTAGTCGTAAAAGAGAAACAAAAGCGCTCACAGTTATTCTCTTCACAAATGTACCTGGGGAAAATGCCACAGAAGCATCATAACTGGGCGTCTGGGGCAGACTTGTGACCTTCGAGGTGATCCTTCGAGGATGTGGCGTCACAAACAGCTGCTTTGGCGTCTGCCCAAATTCCAAGATTTGGGTCAGCATGGCTACTTTCTCATCAGGATCTTCGATGCTTTAGGACAGAACACAAACAGTGGAGCTCAAGTTCGTTGCACAAGTTCGTTGTGTATTCTCAAACAATACACATCAATAGGGGAGACGGACTCTCAAATAATAGAGCAGCTACAAGCCAGGACTGTCTCAATGTCATCGCGCATCTTGACAGCACTGTCTGAGGCTCAGTAACGTAACAGTGAAAGCAACACAGAATTCACCGTGACATTTCCAGACCTTAACACTCTCAAACCACTGCATTAATGATTGAGATACAGAGGCATGTTAGAACGCGAGTAGAAATTCCTTACTTAAATGTACCTGTTTAAGTCTACGCCTCCTTCATAGGTCAGGGGATGAAATACTGCAAGAGAGACAGAAAACACACTGAAGGATGTGCTATTTAGTAACATACACACACCTTGTTCAAAATGTAAAATTATTAAAGTCTGCGGCCAAAGAAACTGTTGGCAAAGCAGACTAATATGCGACTTCTGTACATATCAACTTGAATTACTGTCTTCTGATGTACAAGGATCTACTTGGCAAGGGAGATGACCTGTTATCTCCCCCAGGGGAGCGTGAGTCTCGGTGTTGGTCAGACCGGGCACGGCCCGGCGAGCAACCAGGTCTGCGCTTCCAGCTCCAGGCCCCGGTCACCGGCTCTGCGCAGGTGGAAGCTCAGAAGCCGTGGGCCTGAGGACGAGCTTTGCTGCTGCAGTTTTCCTTTTGTGCCGTAAAAAGAAAACTCGGGGGCCGTTCATGAGAATTAAGGCCACAGTTCCATCCAAGTTTGATTGAATTGCATTTGAAATTACTGAATGAGATGGATAAAGTCTATGCTAAACTAAGACTGTAAGAAGAGAGTTCTTGAGACTGTATTGAGGTTCGTGTTGGGCGAAAATCCTTTCTCCTTCTCCTTAGGGCATGGAGCCAGTGGGCACCGCGTTTTGATACGTAAGCTGCTTCTGCTGAAGAAATAAGCTGAATTGCTCTGGCTGCATGTCTTTTATTATCATTTGCTTTCATTTTCACCCAACATGAAATGCCATTTCCGCGAATACGACATACCATTACAGGCCTTGATGGCATCGCTCCCTTTTTGCTTGTGGCCAAAAACGAGATCGATCCACTCGTGAAGGTGCTCTGACACATACTTGCTCTCCAGGGCACCTCTGCTCTTCTGGAGAAAGTCCTCGGGACCTAGCAGATGAGACTCAATCAGAAAGTCACAGAGTCGCCACCGTAGGTGCTCCCATTTCCTCTGTCTAACCATATACACAGAAAGCTTCTAAGACAGGCCAGCGACACACATTTCTTAATAAAGTTTCTCCCCCCATCATATGAAATGTAAGTTTTTTTGAGACAAAAAGTAGCCAAAATCATTTTCATAACACTGAGGTCTCTCAAATACATATTAATGTTTTTACATCACAGGCTCAAAAAAATACAGCTGATTTGATATTGCTGCATTTCAATAATTATATTATCATTTTTTTAAAACCCAAATAAATTAATAAAATAATTAACGATACTGAAATGGCACTGCTCGGTAAAGGATGTCTGTAATCCTCCTCCTCCAAGGCAGCACTCACTTGAGGCCCACGGGGGAAGTTCTATGTCATCAACCATCTGTCCACCTTGTCGCTTTCCCAGATCCAACTTCAGGCTGTTGACTAAAAAGCTGACGTCATCACCATAGAATTCTGGAATCAGCTGAACGTTTCAGGGGAAAAAGGGGGGTAACAACAAACGTGTTCTTAAAGCAGCTACAAACCACAAGTCCAGAGAATCGTTAGCTTTATTAATGGCTTACCTCTTTAAAATCTGTTGCACCATCCAAACAGTTTTTCCAAGTTTCTGCAATACTAAATAGACAAAGAAAAAAAAAATCACTTGATTTTAGATCTAAACTAAGGAAACAGCAGCAGCAGCATTTCCTATGCACTTAGGTGTTGTTCTACACTTCACCTATATTAACTCATTTTCCCCCGTACTTGTACTTCTCAACATCCAGGTGAGTATTTCCCCCACCTTTTTTTTTTTTTTTTGAGACAGAGCCTCAAACTGTCACCCTGGATAGAGTGCTGTGGCATCACAGCTCACAGCAACCTCCAATTCCTGGGCTCAAGCGAGTCTCCTGCCTCTGCCTCCCAAGTAGCTGGGACTACAGGCACCCACCACAACCCGCCCGGCCAAAGTATCCCCTTTTTAATGAAAGAAAACACTTGGGCCCAGAGAGTTTATTTAACTTTTCTAGAGTCACACAGGAGTGAGCGCAGTGTCCATACCATTAACCACCACCTACGCACCGCCTCACCCAAGGGCCAAATGGAGGCAGGTGCCTCTGAAAGATGAGAGCAACTATTCCAACAGCTCATTTCAGAAGGAATTATAAATAGGTATGTGTAGAGCTCAGGGAAGATTGGAAAGACACAGGCTGAAAGATTAACCACAATTATCTCAGCATGGTGAGATAACAAATGAGCTTATTTCCTTTTTCATATTTTTCTAGTAAGAAGATAATATCTTCATAATAAAAAGAAGTATTAGACACACACAGAGTTTATATTCAATTAAGAATTATTAAAAATAATAAAATGTTGGAATCAATCTAAATACCAAACTATAGAGAAAAATAGTTGAAATAAATTTTGGCATATGTTAGGATGTGACATAATTTTAAAAAAACAATCACTGCTTTGAAGAGTACTTAATAGTATGGGAAAAACTTCTAACTAATGTTTGTCTCCAAAAGACAATACAAAAACTGTAGTTAAAATGCTTTCACATTTATACACATACACACACATCATACATATGTCTAAGAAGAGCCTGAAAGAAATAGATATTGAAAAAGCAAGAGTAAATCCATTTTGTAACAAACTGCCCACTTTTGGTCTATCGAGGCCGAGCAGGGTGCTTACCCCACGCGCAAGATAGCAGCCCGAGCGGAAAAACAACTGTCTAATACAAGCCCACCTAATAGGTGTAAAAAGTATTTAAAGTAGCCAATTATACTCGCCACAGCCTGGAAATCCCCTACCCCGCTAGTAACTGCAATAAAACCCCCAGCAACCCAGGGGTCGGGGTCCTCAGCACACTCCTGCTACTCCAGGCTCCAGCTTGAATAAAGGCTCTTTTGCTTTTGCATCAAGTTTGTCTTCCTGGTGGTCTTTGGGGATTATGTGATCTGGGCACAACAATATGATGGTGATTATTTTTTTATATTTTCACTTTTGTTTATCCCTAGTGTTTTGAAACAATCATGTTGTACATTGCACAAATGTAAAATTCAGCAAGCATTAAAAATGACAAATAAGGCGTTTTTATCGAACCTGTTGAACATTCTATCCGCATTATCAAATCTTCCGTTCTGTAGGCACAGCATATACTCTGGTGCTAGAGCAAAAAAAGCCAGCATTCAGTTACATCATAGAATCATTTAAGAATTCAAGTGAAATGAAATGTAATTAAGGGTAAGGATAAAGAATCTTACCAATCCTGACAAGATAAAAGAGCACATAGCCTGGGGAAGAGTAATGACTTCCGTACATGAACTTGGGCTCAGGCATTTCCTGGTAGCGAGCCTACGATGCAGGGGAGAGAAACAGTGCCAAGATTTGGCTGTAAAATAATAACTGACTCAAGCAGAAAAGCCTAAAGAAATCATGGCATGGATATACACATTCCTTAACTTCTCTCTTAGATAAGAACAGGAGAAGATAAAAGACTGAGAAAATTTGTGACTAAACAGCATTCCTGAGACCAGGACTTTGGTTCTCTTGGCTTGGTGGTGACAATGTTGGGGCTAGATTAAAAAGAGCCAACTTATGTGTCTCCTGTGCAATCTACCACCGGGCACCTTCATGAAAATCATTCAGTGAACCTGTAAACAAGTCGCCTGACTTCCTGAACCTTAGACAAAAAATGCAAATGGTGAGCAGCTAATTTACGTGGGGAGAAAAGAAAGAAAACGACATTATCTAGGGTCATCAAGACCCCCCTGCACATCCTCCCTAGATCTCAGAGAAATGAGTTTCATTACTACGGAAACACAGGATCATGCATGGCGCATGATGTTGCTTAGAAACCAAAAGCCTCTGAGTCCACTCACCAGCAGCCTCTCCAGCCGTTCTGTGTTTAGGGCCCCCACTGGCTTACAAAGGTCCCGGAAGGTTCCTGGATTGGACAAATCTGCAAACATAAAGAAGTAGGGGCCATTATCCTCCAGCACGAGGCAAATGCACTCTTCACGTCCACAGAATAATTTGTTTAACCCTTGAGACAGAGCCATGAGAATTAGTACGTTTCTACTATTTATATAGCTATAAAGAAAACGTTAGAACTTCTTAAGTTTTATGTTAGCAACATCCATTTAAGAGTAATGTTTCTAATTTGACAATGCACTAAACATTGACTTTTTTAAAAAAAGAATTTCTGAACCATAAATTTGTTTTTAAAGTTGGTTTTGCATTTATATTTGTAGAATTAACATTTTCTTGCAATGAAATTTATAAAATGTCAAAAAAAAAAGAACTTCTGATTAAAAGGAAAAAACTATATTCCAAGTAAAACAGCAAAAACATTTTAAAAGCCATTATTGTTCTACCAAGATTTACTTTCTGAGTTTGAATTATAGTGAATATTATTTTTCTGTGATATTAGCATATTATGAGATCTGGGACCTGAATATTAGCAGAGGAATAAATTCTCATATCTCCAGAAAATCTGTACTCTCTTTCAAGTACAGCATTCAATTCAGTGAATTTTGAAAGGGAAATAATTGCTCAAAATATATACTTTACAAATATTACAAAATAAAATCATAATGCAATCTCATTATTATTAAAGTGATTTGAGGGAGCAAGAATGATGTCTATATCATAAAGTTAAATAGTTGTATCTCAGTAATATAATTACAAATGATTTTTATTTACTTCTTTGATGATTTCAAATAAATGTTCTATAATGATATTTTCTTTTGGTAATCATAGTTTTCAATGTGAATTTTAAAATAGTACAATAACCGATGAACAATTTTCAAAGTGAGAAACTTAAATATTTTTTAAAAATGGTACTTATTCTGTAATAATGGAGTGATAATTACTACTAACGATATGATAACAATAACACTGGACTGAAATTATGCCCATTTTTTTCTGCATGTGTCTTTCAAGAAGTATGGTGGCAAAAACATACATAAAACATTTATATAATAATAATGTGGTATCTTGTAATGGAAATTATTGATCCTCCGCAATAAGACTGAACTGAGTTCTAACTGGTTCCCATATCACAATGAGATTCTAAAACAAAATGTATTGTCTCCTTTAGAAGCAACAGAGGTGACCACTCCAAATTCAGCTCTGGGAATTACCTAATTCTGAGCTGGAGTAATCACTGATTATCCAGGGAAACACGGGGTACTGGGAGAGGTCGTTGCAGCTGCGGTCGGCCAGGTTGTTGAGGTGCAGGAGGTACTGGTAGTTGGACAGGTGCCCTCTCTGCCACTGCAACGTGTAGCTCTCGGCCGTGTGCTCTGCCACGTGGTGCTCTGGAGGCAGAAGACACACAGTCTGCCCCCGAAGGCCACAAATTGGCCAATTTTAACTTAGTAAGTCAAAGCTACATGCTTAACACATAGACCCGTCAATGCATTTTTGAGAAATATATTTTAAGGAAAAAAAGTAAATGCCTGTTGGTTTACTTTCACCAATAATTGTTCAGTTAAGTATAAGCACCTCTAAGGTTGAGGAGGGGAAATTATTAATAATATTGAACCCCCCAAAATATGATATGAAATAAACAAATATACGTAAAAGTGTGGGGCAGACATATAAACAGTATATGGCAATAGGTAATACTCATACAATAAATGACAAAGAATCCCTCCACATAAGCTGAGTCTTAATGCATTTAAAAAACGAAGGCCATTTGTGAAAGCTCATTTCCCAAATGTTTATGAAATCGAAACGAAAAAATCTTTTAGTTTTCTTACTGTGGAAGAGATGTACTACTGCTATTTGTCCATGGCTGTATATTATTTGTGCATGTGAGGACTAAGGAAAAAAAACTGTTAAAGAAGAAAAAACGGGGTGGGTCTGAATCCAGCCTGGGCCCGCCAAACAACAATGACGGCTGCAACCAAAACAAGAAGAAAAAAGGTATTTGGCAGGGGGACCAACTCCCAAACTGGAAGAACGAAAGAGCCTCCCCCATCTCTGAAATAAATGAGATCACAAATAACACACATCAGTGAGAACTGCCCTTTCAAACAATGTAAAATGAGTCCGCTGTCCTACAAGTGGGTTTTCTGCTCTGTTCCGAAAATTCTACTTTTAACTTTTTAGTGGATGCATCAAGCAACTTCACTTATGGTGATCCAACGTTTATTCTTATTGACTTTTACCAAGTTTTCTCCCTGATCAGGGACTAGGGGAAAAGGCTTCAAAAATTAAAACACTTCCCCCCTCACTTCCTGCCCTTCCAACCTCTAAAGAATCTTAGGAACAATCTTAGATAAGCTCATGGAGAACTAAAAACTTTAATAGAAGACAGACATTGTATTAATAGATCATGGCAAGGTTTTTGAGGTTTTAAGGAATTCACCACAAAAGTTGAGTTTTTTGTTTTAATCATGTTATAGTTAGAAAAATAAAATTAAAAAATTTAATCCTGAGATGGCCTAAAGCAAACTTGTTCCAAAGCTAGACTTATTCATTAAGTTAATCTGAATAACTTAATGTGTAAAGAAAAAGGGTATTAACTATAAACCTATGTAAAATAAAAATGTGTTCCTTACTGAAAGCAAACTATTCCTCCTTGGGGGGAAATTTCTAAGGGAAGATGTACTTCATTATTTATTTCATAAATGGTTTCATGGTATACAAAAATTAAAATGGTATTAATAAAATCAAAACATCTGTTTGTTTGTTTTTTTGAGACAGAGCCTCAAGCTGTCACCCCGGAAAGAGTGCCGTGGCATCACAGCTCACAGCAACCTCCAATTCCTGGGCTCAAGCGAGTCTCCTGCCTCCGCTCCCAAGTAGCTGGGACTACAGGCGCCCGCCACAACGCCCGGCCATTTTTTGGTTGCAGCTGTCATTGTTGTTTGGAGGGCCGGGCTGGATTCGAACCCGCCAGCTCAGGTGTACGTGGCTGGCGCCTTAGACCTTTGAGCCACAGGTGCCGAGCCCACAGCATTTGTTTTTAAGAATAATTCTATTATAGTCATCTGGTAGCTTTTGTAAATAAGAATAACTTAGTCATACAATTTAATAAAAAAGTTTATGGTTGAAAAGAAAAATATAGGTAGATGTTCTCTCTGAAAGAGGTGAAAAATCCGTATTTTCTAGGACATATGGAGGAAACAACATTCATTAAAATCAAATTCCACTAAAAGGGCGCTATATTCAGCATAGAAGGTTCCTAAATTCCTTTTGCATTATCTTTTGTCTTTATGATTAAGACCATAATCAATGATCACAAACAGATGACTGGAGAACTCAGCGTCCCACACCAAGAAACTGAGTCTCGGTTTTCATACACTCACATAAGATGTAAGTGGAAATAAAAATATTTGTGTTGATTCTTCATAATCCATTCAATTTGGACTGGCATGAAGACAGAAAAACATTTAAATATATTTATCAAGAGTTTTAAAAATACACAGTTAGCATGAACTATTACCAAGTGAATTTATATTTCCCATAGCTTTAAAAAATATTATTTGGGCAATTAAGATAAATGATAAGAAACAAATAGAACCATGGAAAGGTGATTCTAGATCCAGCATATTTTTCCTCTTATTTCCTATCCAGTTTCTTAGGAGTTGAACTACGTTCACAGGAATAGATAGAATGGAGGGTTAGCGCCAAACCTAGGTATGTGGCAATGTAAAAATAGAGATCATCTCTCTCTTGAGGTTCATAGAACTTTAGGTAGATGTCGGAACACAGATCATCTTCTGTGCAAAATACTTCCAAGCCCTATAGATTCAGAAAAAAAAAAGAATAAAAAAAAGTGCTCTTTATTCATCTTGCAATCCCAAAAAGTAATTATAAGAGCTTTACAATTAAACACGTTTACATTAAACACAATTTTTATTTTTAGATCTAGTGTTCACATTTCCAACTAGAAATCTGATTTGGTGAGAGATAGAGAGAAACATCTATATCTCTGTGTTGTATATACATGGGTAAGTTGCATTTATCAGCTTTCTGAGAATAAGACACGTATCTTAACTAAATTTTATAAAATTTCCTTTGTGCTGAATCTTTATTGATAATAATTTTTTTGAATTTATTATTTTGAAATTTGACCTTAGGTGACCCATGTCTTTATACCTCCTCTTCAAAAACAAATGGTTAGCTTTCTTTTATAAATTAAATAATTACATACACTTAACAATCTGATCTTTGAATAACCTGGTCAGTTAATAAGTAATAATTATTTTTAAGAAAATTATGAGCTTTGTGAGTATGTGCTAGTTAGGCTGAGATAGAAAAGGAATAGAAAAAAAAAAAAGGATGAAAGCCTGGAGTTGTCCTTGGTTTAAAGGCAGGCGTCACATGTGTTAGTGAAGGAATTTAGGAAGTTAACTCCTGGAGTCCCAACTTCTTTGTCTGTAAAATATGATAACATACATCTCCAAGGGATTATGATGGCAAGTGAAATACTATAGTAGAACCTCTGTAAGTTGACCACATCAAAAGACTGTAACAAACTGGTCAACATAAGGAGGTAGACCAGCTGTACTGATATGTACATGTGCTTATTGGGTCTATGACAATTAGGTCAACTAAAGGAGGTGGTCAGCGTAGGGAGGTGGTCAACTATGGAGGCTTTACTGTATATATATGAACTGCCTCGTACACAGAAAGCAGTTAAGCAATGTTCATTTCTTCTCCTTTTCTGACTGTACCTCTATGCCTAAAGGAGGAGATTTTTAACAACATGTTTCCTTAAGCCTCTATTTGCACTAGAAATGGAAAGACCACCTTTTAAGTAAAATAGGAAGCAAAACAGTTAAGTGACATAAATTAAAAATACAATAATGAGGTTGATAAAATTCCACAATACTTATATAATGCCATCAAGTTATTGGTAATTTTCAAAGGAGAAAGATGCCTTTATATTGGCTGTCAAATTAAAACACCTTGGCATCACACCTGTAGGGATTAGTTAATGAAGTACATGTGTAAGACAAACGCAAAAGTGGGTTTGTTTCACTCAGAGGAAGTGGGGGATAAGAACCGTCCAAATAATGTAAAAGGTTATTTTGTCCATTTCTCTCTCACCAAGCCCAAAGGTAGATTTAACGTAAGTTAACTGTGAATATGCTACCGTTCCACTGAATTAATCCAATAATATCTTCCAATCTTTACTTAGTGACCTAGGAGCTGTGCATGGTGTTGACAGAAGCACTGCATGGGCTCGGTCTACGTTATTTTACCTAAGCCTAGAATCTCTGAGACCACAGAGAAACTCAAGGGCACTCTAGTCTTCTTGCTCTTACAGACAAAAACATTTTTGCAAAAGGGCTTTTTCTCTACAAAAGGAGTTTTTTTTCTTTCTTTCTCTCCCCCTCTCTCTCTTTATTGCTTCCATTCCCCTCCCCTTTCTTTCCTCTCCATTTTTTTTTTCTTTGAGGCAGAATCTCACTTTGTTGCTCCAGGTTGGAGTGCCTTGGCACAAATTCTTGGGCTGAGCCGATCCTCCTTTCTCAGCCTCCAAGTAGCTGGACTACAAGTTTCTGCCAGGATCCCTGGCTTTAGCCCCCTTTCCTAGAAAGGGGTTATTTCTTCTTCTAGTTTTTCCAAAAGAAAGAGCAGCAAAACTCAGAGTCCATTTGCTTACAAACCACATACTCGACTTTTCAAACATTCCCCAGGTGTCTGAGTCACCATACCCCTGTCTGCACGGAATCTTCTCCCTAGAACCGGACTGAGTGGAGCTCACCAAGGGCATGAGGCCGTGCCTCCTCTTGTAAATGCGCCGGACATCTTGGAGTGTTATCTGGACCACAGGTTTCTTTAAAAGCAGAAAGGCAATTTCAAACATCAATATTCTGACACAATTAGAAGCTGCTCTTTAGTATCAGAAAGGAGAATAAACGCCCAAGTCTTGCCTTCCCGATGAACAACTGGGAAGGGAGATCAAGAACGAGGCACAGCTAGTTTCACATTCTACTCGCCATTTTTCAGGAGCTTTCTGGCCTGGGGCGACTCTCACCACGCCCATTCAATGCTCCCGAAATGACAAGGCAGTCACCCATCAGGTTCCTGTAAGATTCTGGGGGGATGAAGCAAACTAAAGGGCTGGCGCGGATAACCCCTCAGGAACTGTCCTCTACCTCTTAGATCAGTGGTCTGTTTAGTACTGACATCTTTGAGCGGATCCTATCTTTTATCTCTTTCAAACATTAGAGTGTATTGAGGTTCACAAATTCCTATAGCATAAAGCAAGGCCTTTAAACTTTTTCTTAATGAAGAAGAACATTTTCTTGCTTCTCTAGAGTCTTAAAGTGCTATAAGCGCGGAATGAGGGTAAAGGCAGGACACGGGCCGGCGGCGGAGCCTCCCGCAGTCCGTCCGGGAGGGGGAAGGGCCCGCGGGGGCGGCGCCGGGGCGGAGCAAACGCCCGGAGGCTGCACGACCCTCCGGGCACTGCTGTCCTGCACACCGGCCGGAGACTGGGCAGAGATGAGTTCTCACCGACGGATCCTTAGGCTACAGACCTCAGGCATTTTTCTAAAAGTTTCTGATAAGTGACAGTAACAGAGGGAGCGGAGCTGCTGGACAAGGCCACGGCGGCCCTCGCGGAGTCCCCGGAGGCTCGCCCCCTAGCGGCCAGCGTCGGCCCAGCGCCGTCCGTCACTCCCGAAAGCAGGTGTTTTAGCGCCACACAACGGCCAGCGGGAGAAGTCCCAGGGTGTACGTAGCTTTCTTTGGCAAGAAAACATTCCTTAAGCTGCCCTGCCTATTGGCCCAACCACGCTACCAGAATGTATTATTTAGAGCACTAAAGGGGGGCCAGATGCAGATAAGCGACAGATCTTTACAAGTTCCCGTGTAGAAATCTGAGTTTATCTTTGCTTTCTGGCCTAACAAGTCTGGTGTCATTGCGGAAGAGATGTTTCCAAACTCCCAAGCAGGAGCCCCTGACTCAGCGCACCTCTGCGCCAGCCGACAGGGGAGCTTCTCCAGGAAAAACTTAGACCTGCCCACTTTGTTTACAATGAAGGAGAAACAAGAAACACCACCATGCGCGCACCTATAAGCAGATATACAGAAAATATCTATTTCTCATTAATCACAGTAAGTTTCACTGGTCCCTTCCCGGGAGTGCTTCCTAGCCGAAAAGTCTCAATCCCTACCGATCTTTACTGAAACCGGCAGGGGCTGGGTTTCTTTCCACAACAGTGGGAGCAAATCTCCTTCCCCCACTGACTGAAAGGTGAGGGAGGAAGTCAAACCTGGTGACTGTGCATCAGGATTACACAGGGAGTCGTAAAATAAAGACACAGATCTGGTGGGTGCATGGGGGGGGGAACCAGGTGATTTGGGTCCTCACCAAAATGGGAGGGTACTGGGGCAGTGAAGCCAAGCTCTGGCAAGAGCGCTTAGGGATGGAGGCGGCTCTGCACCTGACCCGGCCTACGCACCGGGTACCCGTTGAGAGGCTGAAAATACAGGTTTGTGTCCGTGATGCACACATGTCCAGGGTTCGTCACCAGCGGCGTCACCATTTCTGCCTGGCATTCCATGTGCAGCTTTTCCGAAACACTTTGGAACCTGAAAATATGTTTTTCAGGAAAAGAAAGAAAAATCAGAAACGTATCTACATTGTAGGTTTACCTACGGGAGCTACAGTGTAACTTTGTGTGTTATTTGTCAAAACGCGGCATTTAAAACCAGAAAAAATGGTAATATAAATCAGTTGCGTAGATAAAACTAAATATCTTTTTAAATGGCATAATAAAAACTAGGTTTTTAAAAATAGACAAGTATGTATCACTGAAGCAAAAGTATACAAATGAATAATAGCAAATAACCCTTTAGCTGAACTCATTCCTCCCAAAATAAATCAGCCTCAAAACTATTCTTACATAAACATAATTTTCTATTTTTGTGTCATTACAACCTATTTTTGTAAATGTATAAACAACTTTGGCACAGATGGCATTTATTTCACTGCACACTTTATAAGGCTATGACTACAAAATTATAGTTACTTGAATGTCATTTCTAAAGTACACACTTTTGTGAATTTATTGCAGTAAAATCAAAGAGAATCTATCCACTGCTCACTCCTAAAATATTTAATCAAGAGTCCATTCTCTTTTTGTTTTCTAAATAAAAAAAAAAATAGGGGGAAAACCAAATCATCAACATTTTCAGACCATTACTTAAATAAATCTCTTTATAAATAACAGGACAAAATGTACAGGTGCAGACTTCCACTTCAAGTCCGGGTAAGCCTCGCCGCTCTCGCCCTAACAATCAGAACAGCTGCATAAGCTGGATAATCCTCATGCTCTTTGTAAACCCACTGAAAAGCTGAGGATGTGGACAAACATAAATGAACATTAATTGCTGAAAGGAAAGATGGGACCAAGAACAGAGAAAGAAAGGGCTGTTGGACAATGAGGGAGTTTTAGGGAAACAGAATCCAGGGTCAGGAATGGACAGCAAAGAAAAGCTCCCTGAGATGCGAACACACGGGTGACTAGGGTGGAAAGGAAGAGAAATCTCCTACGGTTCTGAAGCTGGCGGCTGAGCGTAAAGCACAAACATAGACTCTAGAATCCTTCGAAGGATTTGAGGTCCCACAGAAGAGAAAGTCTTGAGCACTCTTTCAACAGAGTTATAAGCAGTATTGTCTGGAATTTAACCTTTGCACAGCAAAGTCTCATTTTAATCCAGCCCAATTACAGAGTCCACTAACACAGCTCCCCAGTATAAGGGGCCTCACAGAACAAGGGGTGGGTCTCACCACGCTGGAGGTAAATAGTATTTACTTCAGTCTCTATACCTCCTTTTTAAACAAAAGGTCCCGCAAATTTCAAAGCAGGTCAACAAAAATTGTCTTAACTAAAACAAAATATAAGGAGGAAAAAAGTGGAAACATGTAGAGGACGATGCCTTTGAGGCTGAGGGAATGCATAAAACATAACTAGCCTGAGTGTAACTTCAGTCAGAAGAAAAGACAGAAAACAGGACGGAAGAAGTACTGAAGGAGAGAATGGCCGAGAACTGAGGGGACATCAATCGACAGAAACATGTTATTCCAAAACTCTGTGTGACATTGTTAAAAAATATGTATTTGGGCCAGGAGTGATGGCTCAAGACTAATCCTAGCACCTTGGGAAGCTGAGATGGGTGGATTGCTTGAGCTCACAAGTTTGAGACTAGCCTGAGCAAGGGCGAGACTCCATCTCTACTAAAAACAGAAAAACTAGCGGAGTGTTGGGGAAGGTGCCTGTAGTTACTTGGGAGGCTGAGCCAAGAGGATCATGTGACCTCAAGAGTTTGAGGTTGCTGTGAGCTTTGACTCACAGTACTCTATCCAAGGTGACAGAGTGAGACTCTGTCTCAAAAAAAATAAATAAATAAAATTTAAAAAGACGCATTTGGTCTTTGGTACCAGTTCCTGACATAGAGCTCCTAATCCCTTGGGATTTCCTGGGTGACAAGAGTATCTTTTGTTCTAATGGGGAGACTCCGAATGGCCTCCTGGAGGAGACTGGTCACTGGACACCAAAAAGACTGATTTATGATTAGAGCCTTGGCCCTTCCACCACTCCTACCCCCACCATCCTCAAGAAGGTGGAGACTGAGGGAGGAACTAAGCCTATGGGATGAAGGGAGGTTTCAGACTGGAGAACACGTCTAGGAGTGAGGCAAACTCCAATTCCACGGACACAGAACCTCCTGTGCTTGGGGCCCTTCCTGGCCTCATCTCTTCATCTGGCTGTTCATCTGTATCCTTTAGCACATCCCTTATTAATATAATAAACCAGTAAACATAAGTACGTGTACCTGAGTTCTATAAACCATCCTAGCAAATGAGCAAAACCGAAGAGGGGGGTTGTGGGAACCTCTGGTCCCACAGGTGACAGCCTGAATCTGTGACTGGCATCTGAAGTGGGGAGCCGCCATGCTGAACCTGTGGGTCTGGCCAACTCTGGGCCACAGTACCAAGTCTGAACTGGACTGCAGAACAGCAGGTGGTGTGAGTGAGCTTCTCGGTGTGGGAATAAGCCCCCGCACCTTGTTGCTACTGTGTTAAGTGTAGTAGGAAAAAGGTGGTTTACTTTTTCCGATTATACATTCTGAAACTCTCAAGCAGAATAAGCACAAAGAAAACCACAACTTGCATTTAGGTGACAATTTTAATAAACATGTGACTTTTTACAAGAAACAAGGGGATGAAAATGTTTGAAGTGGTGAAAACATTTGTCAACCTAGAATTCTATACCCCCAAAATGAAGGTGAAATAAAGACCTTTACAGACAGACAAAGCTGCTTTAATCTCTAACAGATCTGCATTATTAAAAACAGATGCAGACTAGCCAGGGAGCCTGTAGTCCCAGCTACTCGGGAGGCTGAGGCAAGAGAATCGCCTAAGCCCAGGAGTTGGAGGTTGCTGTGAGCTGTGACGTTACAGCACTCTACTGTGGGCGATAAAGTGAGACTCTGTCTCTTCAAAAAAAAAAAAAAAAAGGTACAGAAAGTTCTTTCAAACTGAAGAGAAATGATAGCAGATGAAACGCTGGATCTGTGCACAGAGGAAAGAAAAGGAATAGAGGAGAAAGCATAGGCATTTAAATAGCAGAGTGAATCGAAAGGAATAAACACTTGTATACATCTAAATTCTTTAAAAAGCTTTTGACTTTTTTAAAGCACAAATAATGCTGTGTTGTGTTTTTTTCGGTAGATGTAAAAACTAAATATAAGACAGATTACAAAGGACAGGAGAGGGTAAATGGAAATACACTGGAGTACAGTTCTTGCATTGTTGTGAAGTAGCATAAAACGACATTAGCAAAAGGTACAGGATGGCACAAGGGGTATATTGCAATCTCAGACTGACCACTAAGAATAAAAAGTGGTACACTAGAAGGTCAACAGAGCAATAAATGAAGTACCAAAAATAAAAAAAATTACCAGATTCACCCAAAAGAAGACATGACGCTTTGGTCAATGACACTACATATACTCCAGCGGCCCCATAAGATCTTAACACGGTCATTGTACCTTTTACTGTTTAGACACATAAATACTTACCACTGTGTACCATTGCCTATAGTATTCAGGATGTTTTCCAAAACGCTTGGAACCAGAAGTTTTTTGGGTTTCAGATTTTTTTTGAATTTTCAAATATTTTCATTATCCCAATTCTGAAAATCCAAAACTCAAAAGGCTCCAAAAGAACATTTTTTTTGACTGTCATGTCAGCGCTCAAAAAGTTCCACATTTGAGAGCATTTTAGGTTTCAAATTTTCAGATTAGGGATACCCAGCTTGAGTTGTAACATGCTGTACGGGGCTGCCGCTGAGAAGCAGCGGGCTTCAAGTTAGATACCTATAGACTCTGGTGTTTTCCACAACGCAACTGCCTTACAAAGCACATCTCACAACGCACCCCCATCATGAAGACTATAATAAGGCAGTGGGCTTAAAACCAACTACAGTAGGACCTCTGTGACTTGACCACCCAAGGGACGGTAATAAATGGTCACCATACACAAGTGGTCAGCAGAAGGACACTAGGCCTGCTGTACTGCTACGCGCACATGACGTACGTGGGTCTATGAACTTCAGGTCAACTTATGGAGGTGTCCACTGTGGAGGGTCTACTGTACATCTATAATACATAATTATAAATTATCTAAACATTCCTTTTTCTAGTTTTATTGTTTGAGACAGAGTCTCAAGCTATTGCCCTAGGTAGGGTGCCTTGGTGCCACAGCTCACAGGAACCGCAAACCCTTGGGCTTAAGCGATTCTCCTGCCTCAGCCTCCCAAGTAGCTGGGACTACAGGCGTCCGTCACAACGCCCTGCTATTTTATGTCCTAGTTGTCATCATTGTTTGGTAGGCCCGGGTTGGATTTGAACCCGCCAGCTCTGGTGTATGTGGCTGGCACCCTACAGGCACCGAGCCAAATTATCTAAACATTCCAATTAAAAGGGAGAAATGGTCAGAATGCATAAAAGCAAGATTTGCCAGGCATGCTGGATCAGGCCTATAATACCAGCAGTTTGGGAGCCTGAAACAGGAGGATCATTTGAGGTTAGGAGTTCAAGACTAGCCTGGGTTACATACGCAGACCCCATTTCTACAAAAAAAAATTGTTTTAAATTAGCCACGCATAGTAGCACATGCCTGTAATCCCAGCTACCTGGGAGGCTACGGCAGGAGGACTGCTTGAGCCCAGGAAGGGATGGAGTGAGCTGTGACTGCACTGCTACACTCCAGCCTCGGCAACAGAGGGAAACTTGCGTTACAAACAAAAAAAGCAAGACTCAGCGGCACTGGCCCCATATGCCAGAGGTGGTGGTTCAAACCCAGCCCCAGCCAAAAACAAACAAACAAAAAAAAACAAAGCAAGACTCAGTTATATATTTAAAGTATGTGTTTTTAGAAACAGAATAAAGACACAGGTTAAAAGTAAAAAGATAGAAAAGAATATACCATGCAATTACAAGACAGAAGAAAATGGTTGTGGCTACATTACAGTAGACAAGTATTTTTTTTTTCTTTTTTGAGACAGAGCCTCAAACTGCCACCCTGGATAGAGTGCTGTGGCATCACAGCTCACAGCAACCTCTAATTCCTGGGCTCAAGCGAGTCTCTTGCCTTTGCCTCCCAAGTAGCTGGGACTACAGG
>CAUYON010102960.1:0-19231 GCA_963573935.1 Arctocebus calabarensis | reverse complement strand
AAGAATTACAAGTAGAGGAAAAACCAAACCTCCAGGCAAAGAGGACCCAGGAGGGGAACAAGCTCTCCTATTCCCTCTCTGAGGTCCAGCCGAGATCTGCCCCTGAGTTCTCTGCTGAGGGGTTTATATAGTCCCAGGGAGTTGTTTTGCCAGAACTTTTTAGGGCGTGGGTGTTCATTAGTTACAGCCAACTATCTAATGAAGACCCAGGCCCTGGAAACTGACATGATATTAACCAGTCAGATGAGCACGAGGAGGAGACAGCAAGGCGCCAGTGTCTTCCACACAGGTGTCCGGCCCTTCCGCAAGCTGGTTCCTCCATCCGCCACAGCATCAGTACCACCAGGGCCAAGGTGGTGGTTGTAGGGTCGCTTTGTCCTGCATCAGTTCTCCCTCTCCGAGTAGAAACTCTAACTGCTGTTAGGGAAAAAGGGCGAAGACTCGATCTAACTGCTTCCTGCTGAATCGGGCGATGATAGAAGTGGGGCAGTCAGGGTTTCTCTGGAGGGAGAGTGATACAGAGGTTTATGGACTCGAACCATCTTTATTGTGTGTGTCTTGATGACATTTCTGGAAAACATAAATCTGATTAGTATAATCAGTAATAGGCAAAGGTAGAACAGTGTCAGGTTAGAAGCACCCATTCAGTAATGCTAAAAGAAAACCATATTAGCATTTTTCTTGCTGTTTCTTAAATAATAACTTCAAACTTTCCTTTGGCTTACAAGTGTAGGTGGTCTGTGGTTGGCTGTCTTCACAGTCTGCTTCTGTAGAAGGTGGAGGGTTCCAGAATGTGACTTGTGAATGATGTATCCAGGAATCGACTCCCATAACTTTTTTTTTTTTTGTAGAGACATAGTCTCACTTTATCGCCCTGGGTACAGTGCCGTGGTGTCACACTGCTCACAGCAACCTCCAGCTCCTGGGCTTAAGCGATTCTCTTGCCTCAGCCTCCCGAGTAGCTGGGACTACAGGCGCCCGCCACAGCACCCGGCTATTTTTTTGTTTTGCAGTTCGGCCGAGGCCGGGCTTGAACCCGCCACCTTCGGTATATGGGGCCGGCGCCCGACTCGCTGAGCCACAGGAGCCGCCCGGCATCTCCTATTTCTTAAGGTAAATTCTTAAAAATTTATATCATATTTCCCATAAACCACTGTTAGTTGGTTTCAGTGATCCCACTGAATTTACCCATTTTTAGGTAAATTCTTGAAGTTTTATATTGTATTTGCTATAAACCAAACCTAGTCATCTTTGTCTCCTGTTTCTACAGTATCCCAACAATTATGCTTTCTATCTTAAGAAGTTACACTTAGTAAGTCTCAAGTCTCTGATCTTAAAGGAAGAATGAATATGACCTCTGAAAAATGCATTCTTTACCAATAAATGGTTTTGCTTAATGGTGATGAAAGTTTTAAGTATTTCTAGTTATCCTTCCATAGGATAGTTTTATTTTTCTTAAGTCGGAAATAAAAGGATGAATTACAAAACAATTTCAAACTGAGTTCTTTAAAAAAAGGACTTATTCCTTTAAAACTTATTTCTTTAAAAAAGGAATAAATAATAAATATCCTGACTCTATATGGTTATTATGAGCATTAAGCAATTCATGTAAAATGTTTATCTCCACGTTGGTACATATACTAAGAATTCAATAAAGTTGTAACTAATTGAAGATACGTATTTGAGACTACATATACACATACACAAATGTGCAGAATAAAATAATGACCAGAACTCACTATGAACATTTCGTGAGTATTTTTTCTATTAAATTGATTTATTGAAACATATCGGAACAGGCACGTACATATATTGTTTCACATGAATGAAATACAATGTTAATGTCTCAAACATAGTTGATACCAACTACTGGTGAATAAATTAATGTCTGAAAGTTGGATTATCATATTGATCATACTTCTTAACACACATTACCATATTAATAATTGAATTGGTTAAATGTATCATCAATAATTTTCCTAGCATGATTTGACAAAAAGGTTATTTACTATTTTACATGTATCTATAATGCTATGATGAGTACCATTAAGTTTATCTAGATCTTAGAATACTTCCTACTGCAGCCTTATAGGTAAAGTTCTACAACTAAAATTGGTCAAAATGTGTTAATTTCATTCTGATATTGACTTTCCTCTGTATTTCTGAAAAGATTATAACATATAATGAGCACTAAATTCTCTATACGTTGTTAACACATGTTAATCTGATAGGTGAAAAAGGCAAATGATTGTTATTTAATACACACTCAAAATATCTATTTCACTATACACAAAAATTTTATTATTTCACTATAAAGATTTATTTTCTATTGGCCATCCACAATGTTTTTCTTTTCCAAATTGTTCATTTATGTTATTTCCCAAGTAATTTCAGTGAGCTTTTCATAGAATATTAAGATCAAATTTGTCATATATTTCAAATAAATACAAAAATACATATGTATACATATATATGTATGTGTGTGTGTATATATACAAAAAAAAAAAAAAGCCCAAATTTAAAGTTAGTGGGTTATTGTTTCTTTCTTCTTTTCTTTCTTTCTTTCTTTTTTCTTTTTTTTTAGCCGCCCAAGCTAGAGTGCAATGGCCTCACTGCAACCTTCAAATCCTGGGCTCAATCATTCTTCTGCCTTGGCCTCCTGAGTAGCTGTGATTACAGGTATGTATCACCATGCTCAGCTAAATTTTTCTATTTTATTGTGGAGGCAAGATCTTGTTCTTGTTCAGAATGGTTGTGAGCTTCTGACCTCAAGCAATCCTCCTTCCTTAGTCTCATAGAGTGTTAGGATTATAGGCATGAGCTGCAGTGCCCATCCTTTCCCTGTCCTTTATGTACTCTAGTCAGATAGCATGGATAAACAAGAGCAAATTTGGAAAAAGAGTTTAACTTCTCTAAAACTTGTATCCATTGGCTACATACACTGTTGACTCCAGTTTTCACAAGATTGGATAAATAATATCTTTGGCAAGTAGTGTTCCTACTTTGATGTATTGAAATAATTTTACAACTGTTCAACTGAAGTCAAAATAGGCTGAAGTCATGTTCTAAGAGGGACAGATATCATCCAGCCTGCTAAGAGACAGCATTTTGATTGTAACCGCACTGAATGGGAAAAGAAGGCAAATAAGATTTTGGAAACAAATTCCCTGGGAACATTAGAAATGAAATGAGGAAGAAACACTTTCAATTTTAAAATATCATTTATCAGCTATAACTAACAGGGGTCCATATCACTCCAATTATTTATACAGTGCTGGTTTTACATTATTTAGGTTAAGATGATAGCATGTGGCAGTCATTTATATCACTCTCTTATGAATGGGATCTGGCAAAGGTACTAAGAGTAATTTTCAGGAAAATAAGACGGTGAAATAATTCTGAAATATTTTTACCATGTGGCTGAGTTAATGTCATTGCTTTTCAGGTTCTAGTTAAGCCAATGCTATAGTTCAGAAATTGGTAAACTCCAGCACACAGGGTGCTATTATAGTTTTATGGAGATAGAGCCACAATACACTCATTTAGTTACATGTTGTCTATGGCATATTTGACACCATAACAGCAAAGTAAGTTTGCTGCAAAAGAGACCATAAGTCCTTCCAAACTGATAATGTTTATTTGGCCCTTTACATAAAAAGTTTGCTAATCCATGACCTAGTTTAAAATAGGTGAGGATAACAATATACTACATAATTAAAACTGAGCTATAAATTATGGAAATATTAGAGGACTGAAAATGTAAAGTCAACAATGATATTTAAATTTTCTCATGCCATGATGAAACAGGATTCTCAGTTGTTTTAACTTTTGAGATTCAGGGAAAGTAACAAAGCCAGTGTTTCTTCTTGTCAAGGTCCTGAGTTAGGGGCCCTCAGTCCTCATACTCTCTTCTTTTTCCTTTTATACAACATCATGCTATCAACAATGTACGCTCACGGGTGGTGCCTGTAGCTCAGTGAGTAGGGCGCTGGCCCCATATACAGAGGGTGGAGGGTTCCGACCTGACCCCAACCAAACTACAACAAAAAATAGCTGGGCATTGAGGCAGGCAACTATAGTTCTAGCTACTCGGGAGGCTGAAGCAAGAGAATCACCTAAGCCCAGGAGTTAGAGGTTGCTGTTAGCTGTGATGCCACTGCACTCTACCAAGGGCAATAAAGTGAGACTCTGTCAATAAAAAGAAAACAAAAGAAAAAAAAAATGTACACTCACATTGAAGGTAACTGCCTTAAGTCTCCACTGCTATGGTCTTCTCTATCTTATGCTAAGTGGCATAGAGAGATGACAGATGGATGATTGATAAAGATAGAGAACTGATAGCAAAGACAGACTGATAGACAACTTGCTTATAGGCAATTTACATTAACTTAGATAAAAGCAGAATTGAAGCAGTGTGATAATGTACTTTAATATGACATAAGGATATCAATCAATTGTATCTCAAACTGAACATTGCTTTTCCCACAACTGATTGTTTATTTTATAAGTTGACTGAAATTTTGTTTCTAAATTTCTCTTAAGGCTACAGAAATACAGTAACTATGTTTCAGTAATAGCCTACATGGCAGGAATTATAATAGTTCCCCTTTCCTACATGATCATTGTAAGAGTTAACACAAGGGAGTTATAAGAAAAGTGAAAAAATATACCATTTGAGTTGAAGAGATACAAATGGAATATTAACTTCATTGTTCCTAAATTCCAGAAGTTGTGAGTTGCCTATATCTCATTTATCTTCAATTTAAAAATGGTATTTCAGGGCGGCGCCTGTGGCTCATCGAGCAGGGCACCAGCCCCATATACCGAAGGTAGCAGGTTCAAACTTGGCCTCAGCCAAACTGCAAAACAGAAAAATAGCTGGGCATTTTGGCGGGTGCCTGTAATCCCAGCTACTCGGGAGGCTGAGGCAACAAAATTGCCTAAGCCTAGGAGCTGGAGGTTGCTGTGAGCTGTGTGACGCCACGGCACTCTACCGAGAGCAATAAAGTGAGACTCTGTCTCTACAGAAAATAATAATAATAATAATAAAATGATAAAATAAAAATGGCATTTTAAGAGCTTGGTTCAATTCTGTATTAAGAGAACTCATATAAACTATTCCACATTGCTGTGCTTTGACCATATTTGTCTTGTTTTCAGTTAACTAAATTAAATGTATTTCTATCATTAATTCTACTCTATTGTTTTACCTTGACTTTTATCCTTAACTTACAATTTCAATGTAAATACCATGAAAGCAAAACTAGCCATTTAAAATAAGCAATGAGGCTCGGCGCCTGTGGTTCAGCAGGCTAAGGCACTAGCCACGTACACCTGAGCAGGCAGGTTCAAATCCAGCCTGGCCCACCAAACAACAATGACGGCTGCAACCAAAAAATGGCCGGGCATTGTGGCGGGCGCCTGTGGTCACAGCTACTTGGGAGGTGGAGGCAAGAGACTCACTTGAGCCTAGGAATTAGAGGTTGCTGTGAGCTGTGATGCCACCGCACTCTATCCAGGGTGACAGCTTGAGGCTCTGTCTCAAAAAGAAAAAAAAAAAAATAATAATAATAAAAGCAATGATTATTTTCTATATGACTTTCCAGGGTAAGGCAATAATATAAAGAAAACAAATATCATGGTAAAAGGAGCTAATTTTATAAAGTGTTAAACAGATACAAAATGTTAACAAATAAAATTGTATTTTAAAAAAAGATTGTATTGTTAGTAGTTCTTTTATAACTACTTTTTGTTAAAATACCTACCACAACCTACTTTTCCAACCAACACTTCAATTTCAACTATTTGCTATAGCAAGTACTCAAGAAAATGGTTACATTTACCTTTTACTTTTACACAAAAGACACATAACCCTGGCCTTATTTCAGATGGACATGGCATCTACCATTAACTAACTCAATTATTTTCAGACCAGGGTTCTTTATACCCTCATACTTATGGCCTAAACTATGGAAATGAACACCAAGGCAAGATTAGGTACAGATATTAGATGATGTGGGTAAAAACATTCCAGAGAATGTTTCTATCACTTTGAAGTGGTAAAAGCAGGCAGTACTTTTTTGGAATGAGGGTGGAGAATAGTAGTAGGCCCAAGTAAATCACTTAGTACTTCTAATAATAGTACCAAGGCAAGTTGGAACATATCATGTATTGAAATCAAAGCTCCATCTTTTTTTTTTTTTTAAGAGACAGAGTCTCACTTTCACCCTGTGTAGAGTGCTGTGTCGTCATAGCTCACAGCAAGCTCTAACTCTTGGGCTTAAGCAACTTGCTTGCCTCATCCTCCCAAGTAGCTGTGACTGCAGGCATCCGCTACAAAACCCACCTAGTTTTAGAGATAGGGTCTTGGTCTTGCTCTTGCTCAGACAGATCTCCAACCTATGAGCTCAGGCAATCCACCCACCTCAGCTAGGATTACAGGTGTGAGCCAATGTGCCCAGCCCACTCCATCTGTTTTTAATGAATATTCTTGATAAGCAAAACCAAAAACAAGCAGAGCACAAAAATAGTTTATAAGAACTATTATGCTGGGCGGTGCCTGTGGCTCATCTAGTAGAGCGCCGGCCCCATATACCGAGGGTGGTGGGTTCGAACCTGACCTTAGCTGAACTACAAAACAGAAAAATAGCTGGGCATTGTGGCAGGTGCCTGTAGTCACAGCTACTCGGGGGGGCTGAGGCAAGAGAATTGCCTAAGCAATTGCCTCCCAGGACTTGGAGGTTGCAGTGAGCTGTGTGATGCCATGGCACTCCACCAAGGGCAATAAAGTGAGACTCTGTCTCTACAAAATAAAAAAAAGAGAGAGAGAGCTATTATGCTTAAAAAATTCCTAAGGAAATCTGAGTTTGTAAACTTTTTATAAAAACATTTGTGAAAATCAGGTAAGTTTCATGTATGATACAAAACTTTACATTGGAAGCCTATGTATTTTATAACACAGGAATCAGTAAAAGTAGCAAGCATATTATCTCATAAGGTGAAATTTTATTGCCATCAAGTCAAGTAAGACATACAAGTTTGGCTACTAATGGAGGAGCACCTACTAACAAATTAAGCCCACCAAAATATATCAATTACAAACTTCAGACTGAATATTAAAACAACTCCTTAAAGGCATAGAAAGCAACCTCCCCACACTAGAAGAGAAAGAATCTTTGCATGAAAAATACTTCCTATCATTTAAATGGAATTTTACCAAATAGCCTCAGAAGAAGCAAAAAGTGAGGGGAAAATCTCACAGTTTACACATAGAATGGAAGAACCTAAAGTTCTGTGTATAAGTTTTGGTAAAATCTTTGACTGACCTCTGAAGTGCCCATTGCATAGGACAGAATCCCACTAGCTTAACCAATATGAAAATAAATTGAACAGAGTATTCTGCTATTTCTCATGTTACAGGAGGCAGAGAATGGCATTTCAATCAATCTAAGTTAATTGCTTGCCTCTATTGAATAATCAGTAAACTGTATAGCTACAGTTCTCAGTAAGACAGGGGAAATGCAGATGGATGATTTAGCCACCACCCCCAAAAAGAATATTTATAAATTATGCAAGATATTTCTGGTTATATAGTAGCTGAGGTGGTGGGAGGGCAGGGAGTTATGCTACAAGCACGAAGTAGACAGAGGCCAGGGGTTCTACCTGATAATCCAAAGGATACCTCAAGAAGCACAAAAAAATATATATATATCCAATTCAAGCCCAGGGCTCAGGACTCACACCTGTAATCTTAGTACTCTGGGAGGCCAAGTCAGGCAGACTGCTTGAGCTCAGGAGTTCAAGATCACTCTGAGCAAGAGTGAGACTGTCTATACTAAAAATGAAAAACTGAGCAAGTGGCACAACAACTTGGGCAAACTGAGCCCAAGAGTTTGACATTCCTGTGATGCTTAATGCCATGGCACTCTACTAAGGGCAAAAAAAGAGAGATTTTGTCTCAGAAAAATCAAAACATTAATAGTTCTGAGGCTGAAAATACTATTTTACAGAAGCAAAATAGATTTAGAGTTTATACAATTTGTTCAAAAGTTCAAGATAGAATCCAAAATCACCTGGCATGATAAAAAACAGAAATAGGTTTGGCGTGTGTGGCTCAACGGGCTAGGGCACTAGCCATGTATGCCTGAGCTGGCGGATTCGAATCCAGCCTGGGCCCGCCAAGCAACAATGGAGGAGGAGGCAAGAGACTCCCTTGAGCCCAGGAATTGGAGGTTGCTGTGAGCTGTGGTGCCACACCACACTATCCATGGTCACAGTTTGAGGCTCTGTCTCAAAAAAACAAAAAACAAAACAAAACAAAAAAAACAGAAATATAACCCAGATTTAAGAGAAAGAACAATAAATAAATAAAGCTAACCTTCAGACTGTCCAGATGTTGGATGTTTTTAAGTCATTATAATTATACTGAAAACAGAAAAAAATGCTTATAATAAATGCTTAAGACACAACTTTTTTTTAAATTTAGGAAATCTCTGGAAGTGAAAAATAAAGTATCTGAAAAAAACCCACGGATGAATTTAAGAGTACATTAAAAACAATAAAATTAATATTCAGTGAACACAGAAACAGATTATTAGACATTTAAATTGAAAAACAAGAAAATAAGATAGAAAATGTTAGGAATAAAAAGAACACTATCAATTTGTCTAACTACACATATACAAATTAGAGCTCTAGGGCTAGGAAAAAAGACTGAAAAAGTTATGTGTTTTTTTTTTTTCTTTTCCTGAGATAGTCTCATTTTGTTGCCCTCATAGTAGAATGTCATAACTTCATAGCTCATAGCAACCTCAAACTCTTGGGCTCAAGTGATTAATCCTCTTGCCTCAGCCTTTAAGTAGGTGTGACATGATAGGTGCCTACCACAAGGCCTGGCTATTTTTAAGAAACAGGATCTCGCTCTTGCTCAGGCTGGACCCGAACCCCTGAGCTCATGGCAATCCATCCATCTTGGCCTACCAGAGGGCTAGGATTACAGGCATGAGCCACCCTACCTGGCCACTAAAAGTTATGCTTTAAATGGTTGAAATTTTCCCAAAGTTTGATGAAGGACAAAACATTTACACATTCAAAAATCTCATCAAACTTCCAAACAATATATATACTGTGTCATTATAGTTAAAATTAGCTCAGTATCAAAAATGACAAGAAAATCTTGAGTAAGAGAAAAATGACATAATTACATAAAAACAAACAATGATTCAAGTATTTGTTGACTTCTTGTCAAAATCAATGGAGTCCAGAAAACAATGGATTATCTTTAACACACTAAAAAAAACCAAAACAAAACATGAAGTAAACCATTAATTCTACATTCAGTAACAATACCTTTCACTAAAGAAGACTAAAAATAGACAATCCCAGTAAAGAAAACTAACCACCATATACTAAAATCCAGTGACCCTGCAGCACAAAGAAAGTTCTTAAAGCAGATAGAAAAGGGTAACAGAAGGAAACTTGGAACTTCAGGAAAGAATGAAGAACTGTGAACCTGGTTAACATTTGGATAAATGTGAATTATTTAGAAAAATAATGTTAGAATAAAGGTAAAATTTCTCACTTAGAAGCAAGATTCAAACCTAGATGTTTAAATTTCTTGAGCAATGTCAAAAGTACTAGCAAGTGGTACAACAACTAGCCCTTTTACTTCCATTAATAACAGAGTTACTTGATATTCCACAGCAGCTCATATTCATTGCTTTCTCAGTAAATCTGAAGACAAACCCAGAGTATGACCAGTGGGGACCCTCTTCCTTCCTTGTAGAGGTACAAAGGAATAGCAAAGATAGAGTCATGGCAAAGTATGAATCACAAAACCAAGAGAACACCAATTCCAATTTCCCAAATTCAGACATTTTTATGGTTCTTACCTATCATTTGTTTGAAAATGAAATCACTGTTTTCTTAAAGAATATTTACATGTCTATATCAAGTTTTTAAAAACTATAATATAAATAATATATATCAAATATAATATTGCATGACTATAAGAGTATCTCTTTCTCTTATTGCTATATTCTCTCTCATTCAAGACCTCTATCTCACTCATTCCTTTACAAATTTGTTTATTCAACAAACTTTAGTTAAATTCTTACTTTTTGACATTGTAGTAAAAGACAATAAGAAGAAATGAAAATCCCTGTCAAAAAGGAGCTCTGCCTATTTATTTGGGGGAAAGAAGACAGAACACAAAACAGAGAATAAACCAAAATTAGCATATATATTTATAAGGATATAAAAATTATGTTTAAGAGACTGAAGTGGGCAGCCAAAACAAATAATACTAAATATACGCAGCTATTTACATTAAGGTATATTACTAATCCTCTGATACACCAGGTCTGATTGACATTCAATAATGTTCTCAACTCAAGTTTACTATCTTAGCATGAATTATTCAGTCTTTCCAAAGCAGCACTTATCTATTAAAATATAGGGTGGGTATAGGTGGAAATACCAAATAAGTTTATCAATGAAGAGAAAACCATGAATCAATAAGACAATTGAACAAGGTTTTGGTAAATCTGATGCTACTACAAACTAAACTAACATCAACACTTTTTCAAAAGGTAATCAATTCAGAAGAAATATTAAACTTATAATAGCCAAGGAGAAGCCAGAATGAAACCAAGATGAAGAGGCACATTTCCTGTTCACCTAATGTGTCAATATCCTCCCCAAAATCAACACTTTTCTAAAAACCTGATCAGCTTCCTACAGATAGGGATATTTTTCTACAGTTTTTCACCTTTTCATGAAATCTCCACATCTGTGTCATAGTTTTTCTGAACTCAAGAAAATGTAAAAGGCTCACAAGCAATTCCATCTTATTTTCCTTAATGTCTCTCTTAGTTTCTTACTTGAAACACGTGAACTCTCCATATCTGTTACTAATCAGCAGACATTTCTTCAGTACTCCTTGAATTCCAATATTAAATGAGTAAACTAGATTGCAGAAATTAATATAATTCTTGTACCCATAGGAAACATCCATCATACTTAGTATGGTAAGATGATATACAGATATATAAGGGAAAAATATTTTAAAAATTTGAAAATTCTCATTTTGAAAGTCTCAGGAGGGAGGATCACTTGATGCCAGGAGTTCAAGACCAGCCTAAACAACAACCCATCTCTACCCAAAACAAACAAACAAAAATAGTGAGGAGTGGTGATACATACCCCCCTAGTCCCAGCTACTCAGAAAGCTAAGGGAAGAATCACTGGAGCCCAGGAGTTTGAGGTTTCAGAGAGCAATGATCATGCCACTAGGCAACAGAGCAAAATTCAGTCTCAAAAAAAAAAAAAAAAAGGGAAGAAAGAAATTAAAAAAAAAAAAAGAAAGTCACAACGCATCAGGACTATTTGTTGGACTGTTTTGCTTTAGTGAACACAGAGAAAAAAGAGGATACTAACAGCAGAGCCATACAATCAGTAAAGAGAACAAGAATTTTACAAAATATTTACAAAATATTCTCTATGTATTGGCCCACCTCTCTGTATAATTCTATAATGGATATTTTATAAATAAAGGTACATTTAGCTACAATTTTCCATTTTCCCGATGTATGGTGACCTTTAGAGGTGACGTTGGGACACACTGTATTATTCCACAACTGCCAATGGAAATTTATACTCAAACCCTAAGTTTCATCATAAAAAGTCTAATCTAGAAGATGCTTTTAGCTCCCCAACGCCATGATCAATATTTGCATAATATAGATCTCAGCCTATCCTACAGAATTTATGATTGATTTCCTCAGTCAACCATAACAGTCCCCCAAAAGTACCAAACATCTACCTCATACTGGGTCTCTATAAACCCTTATTTTACTCAGTTTAAGTGACTAAAATTCATTCATCAAAATTTTACTCATCTATGGTCTACACAAGTCGTTTAGTCAACAAAGTTACTAAATTAAATATCTTCTACATGCTAGACACTGCAAAGTAATGGAAAGCTAAACATGAATAGGAAAATATCCCTGTCAATAGGAGCTCATTATTTACAGTCTGTTATGTAGATACAAAAATGAAGGATGAAAGGATTTTCAGTAGTTTAAACTTCTAGAAACATATAGCATTTTACAAAAATTAAGAGTTGGCTATCTAACTCTTAGAAAGATAAGAGTTAAGCCTCTAAGACAGGTTGGACAATTTCCACAGACTCATTACAGAATGACAATATACAATCATAGGGTCATACCCAGAAAAGAACATCTCCCACAGTCATAACTTCTCGACTTTGGTGCAGTTATTGCTATTTAGTCCCCTTTAAAACTAGTAGGTAAAATGTAGGGTCAGTACACCTTTGACCTTCCCCTGAAATTCTTTCTTTCAAAATTCTACCTTATGTACATTCTATCTTGCTTCACTAGCATCATTCTCTCTTTATTCTGTCTTCATCATTAGGGTGTTACTTTTTCTTTCACTTGTCCCCTCATCCATTCCTTTTCTTAACAATCTCTGCTAAACATCTCACAGAGGCAAAGATCTCTGAACAACAATCTTGCCTCCAAGAAAAATTTCTGTAGCCAATGGTTGCAAAAACAGAATGCAACAATGTAAGGGGAACTCAAATTATAAATGTTCACAAAGAATCTACCAGAAGAAGAGGAGATGAAATGAAGACATTCAATATTATCCTATATACATACAAAGTGGATGAAAAAGAGGATATAAAATTATACAAATAGTATACACCTTCAGTTTACTATGTTGACATAATGATCCACATAAGCAACTCACAGGCATTAGACTGTGCTGTCTATGCTGAACATTAGTAACACCAATCAATTAAATGGGACAATTCACCAACTCAAAAGTTGATTAGACATTGCTAAGATTAAAAGCACTGCATCTCATCCCTATATATCACTTTTACCTAAAATCAATGATATCCTATTTGAAAACTTGTGATGTTCAATGCCACAAATTATTTTTAACCTCACTCATTTATCCCTTGGTTTTCATCTAATACCTGTTGCTACTCTAGACAATCATCTTTAATGGATTCTCCTCATTTTCTAAATAGCTAAATGCTAGAGCATTCAAGGCAAAAATCTTAGCCAAATATATCCCTACTTTTACATACACTCTTCTCTCTACAATTACCAAGTTGTGTACTGATTAATCTAAAGTATTATCTTTATCTCCAAACTATCCCCCCAAGCCCAAGCTTCCATCTTAAACACATAAATCTTCTAATGCTGATCTAAAACTCACAAAAATAGATATATATTTTTTAATCATAAATTTGGGGAAACCCAACCTTCCCTACCGTGGAAATAGTAAATATTGTCACCGTTTACTCAGCTGTTAAAGCCTAAATTGTAAGTCTCATTCTAATCCTTTCCTTCTCTTCTTACATGGTATCATTCAATGTTTTATCAAGTAGTACTGGCCATATGAGGTGATAAAAGGAGTGGGTTAGGGAAATGAGGTGGCAGGAGAGGAGAGAAAAAAGAAATGGGGCATCACGGTGTATGGTAGACCTTTTGGGGGTGGGACACAAGTATAAGAGGGACTTTGCTGGGTACAGTGGCTCACACCTGTAATCCTAGCACTCTGGGAGGCTGAGGTGGGTGGATTGCCTGAGCTCATGAGTTTGAGACCAACCTGAGTGAGAGCAAGACCCCATCTTTAAAATAGCTGGGCATTGTGGCGGGTACCTATAGTCCCAGCTATTTGGGAGGCTGAGGCAAGAGGATCACTTAAGCCCAAGAGTCTGAGGTTGCTGTGAGCTTTGATGCCATAGCACTCTACCAAGGGTGACAAAGTCAGACTCTGTATCAAAAAAAAAATAAAGAAGTACTTTATCTAACAAATGCAATCAGTGTAACCTAACTCTGTGTACACTCAATGAATCCTAAACAATAATAAATAAATAAACAGGCTCAGCACTCATAGAACAGTGGTTAAGGCGTCAGACACATATACCAAAGTTGATGGTTTGAACCTAGCCCGGGACAGCTAACCAACAATGACAACTGCGAAAAAAAAAATAGCTGAGTGTTGTGGTGGGCACCTATAGACCCAGCTACTTGGGAGGCTGAGGCAAGAGAAACGCTTAAGCCCAAGAGTTTGAAGTTGCTGTGAGCTGTGACACTACGGCACTCTACCCAGGGTGACACAGTGAGACTCTGTCTCTCCAAAAAATAAATAAATAAAATAAATAAATAAACCAAAAGCCCAATCTCATTCCCATATTGCAATAATCTTAAATAATGTCTTCATTGCCTGTGTAAAAAAGAAAGTTCATTCACTGCTAATATGTCTATTTATTTGTATATTTATTCAGTTGATACTTCATTTTTATACCGTCAGTAGTTTTTGGCCTTACTTTAATTTTTTCCATTATACATTAAATGAACAATAATTGAAGCCTGTCATTAAAGGCTAAGTACAAAGTTTGATACAGAAAGCCGGGAACATTCTGATCACCACTTATAGCCAAATCCTTAGATCATGTTCAAGCCTCTGAGATCACTGCATCAGTTTGCAATTTATAAATTGGCATAACATTTCTATTAATACCAGGTGGCCTCATCTTAGTAACAATGAGCCAGGTTTTGAAAGTCAGCATGGTCAGTATGACTAGGATCACTTCATCAATGCAACTGAGACACTGTTCAAAACTAAGGATATTATTCTTATTCTAGAAGCCTTTAACTGTTATAAAATCTGAGATTACTCTTAGTGGACTGCTGCTCTACTTACAGAGAACACAAACCATATAATAGGAACATACAGAATGTAATCTACTTAGCAACTTCAATGGTCTGCATTATTGACACAGACATTACCTCAAAGAATGGAAGGGACAGTGCTAAAAGTGACACATGAATAAAGTTCAGAAAGCTGAGTATTTATCTTCAGGTAGCTCCTGAATGCAGTCCCTTCACTAGAAACCTTGGGTACTCTGAGTTAAAAGAAACTTAAAGCAGGCTTGGTGCCTATAGCTCAGCAGTTAGGGAGCCGGCCACATATACCGGGGCTGGTGGGTTCGAGCCCGGCCCAGGCCTGCTGAACAACAATGACAACTACAAAAAAAAAAAAAAATAGCTGGGTGTTGTGGTGGGCTCCTATAGTCTCAGCTACTTGGGAAGCTGAGGCAAGAGAATCGCTGAAGTCCAAGAGTTTGAGGTTGCTGTCAACTGTGACACCATGGCACTCTACCAAAGGTGACATAGTGTGAGACTGTCTCACAAAAAAAATTTTAAAAAAAGTAAATAAGAAAGAAACTTGAAGCAATGAAAAATAAATTTAGAGAATATCTGTTATTTACTATCTATACAGAAAACCAATTTAGTGTGAATCTGAACCCAGATTCCAACAGCCTGCCTTAGAGTCTTTTCAAGAAAACTGTTGACTAACCTGCTCACAGTCCCTAGTGGATTGTACTACCAAAAATTTCATCCTTACATCATCCATCTCTGGAATTCTATGTGCTACAAATATTCCACCCACAGTTTAGACCAGTGATTTTCAACCAACATGATGCAGAACACTGGTGTGCTGTGAAAGGATCTTTGGTGTGCCACAAAATTTTTGGAAGATCATTAATTGAATTATTTTCAAAAGAAGTTCAAAGTAGAGTAAGAACATGCTTTTTTCATACTCTTTTTTTTGATCAATATAATTTAAGTGTGCCATGGAAATTTAACCATAGGTTCTAGAGTATCATGAGAGAAAAAGATGAAAAACACTGGTTTAGCCATATGTGCCTTGGACACTCTTTAAGTAACCCTTTACCTGCATCCTCATGCAGATTTTTAGTTTTAAAAATTGTTGAATTTTTCTGACAAACTGTGATACACAAATTCCTCCTTATAGTACAATACTAACAAATGAATAAAAAATAACTAAGATTTATTTTTTAAAATCACCTGATATAGAATTACCTATCCATACAAAACTACTCTGTGAAAGTCTGACAACAAATAGGATATTTAAATACTTTCAAATTATTTCCATTTGTAATATTAATTATGAAAGAATGTTAAATTTAAAATGGAAAAGCCTAGTGGCCACCAATCAAACTAAGTGATTTAAGTTAACATCACCAATAAAGGGGAAAAGTAATATCATTTATCTCCTGATATGATTCACTAGAAAAGACTGAAAACACTTCGATTATGAAATATTCTGGCCCCAAATATAAAACCTAATCCTTCCTTCTTCTTAATCATCTTCTTAAAAAGTGTTAGCTATTACTTTTCAAGAATACCAATGTCATCAAAGATAAAAACGTAGGAACTATTTCAAATTAAAGTTAGCTAAAGAGCATTCCTTTTCTGGATCTCAAATAAGGAGAGAAATTTATGTAATAACTGATGAAATGTGAATATGGACTGTATAGTATGTTATACTTTTAGGTATAACAAGTGATATATTTTATTATTTTAAAAATTTCTACCCAAGGATGGAGGCAAGATAATACAGAGGAAAAGTCAGTCTGGGTGAAGAATATATCAGATTTCTCTATATAAATTTTATAACTCTGAGTCTAAAATCATTTCAAAAATTAAAATGAAAAGATCACTAATATAAGATTTATTTAGTTTATGATGCTACAATAAGTGCTAAATTTAGATAACATTAATGGTTTCTAGCTCTGACAAAAGGATATTGCTTGAGATTAGAAGAAAAGTGGAGTATTGCTTTGGATTATAAATTATCCATCACTATTTGATATTTTTTTATTCATGGCCATCTACTGTTTAAGTAAGACTTAATTTTAAAATACCATTTTCACCTATTAGATTGTTTACAAACATAAGGAACTATTAACACCCATCACATATAAGTTTTTGTAAAAATCCGTAGTACTATGGCCTATTTTCAAGGCCAATTTTATAGTATCCACTAAAGCCAAAAGTATACATAACTGAAGATCCAACAATTCCATACCTAGACATCTACTGTACATGTATATAATTAAGAGCTCAAGTACATTAGAAAAGACACACAATAATGTACATTACAACATTGTATGTAGCAGTAAAACAAATGAAAAAAGTTAACTTACATTTCCCAAAATAGAGAAATGAATTCACTTATTATAATATGTACTATACAACAAATAAAATGTTTATAGGTAAATTATATTTTTTGATTTGGAAATATGCCCACGGTTTATTAAGGACAACTAAAAGTTACAAAATAAAGATCACAAATTTGTAAATGAATTTAATATAAACTTATATAAGTTCAGAGAATTAATGACCACTATACCACAAATGATTAACTCTTATCATCCCCAGGAAGTAGGAATGGAAAATGGAGTATTAATTATCACAGATTGCTTTATATTACTCACTTATTCATTCTTGGTGGCTGTTCCAGTGAACTAAGAGCCAAGTCAAAGTAGAAAAGAGATTTAAAAGAAAAAAATTACAACACTCAATCTAGCTTTAAGATCCAAGAATTCAAAAGCTTAATGGCATAGTATTTCCCATTTTTAAGGTCAACATTCAACAGCAATCTCAAACTCTTAGGCTCAAGCAATCCTTTTGCCTCAGCCTCCCAAGTAGCTGGGATTACAGACACCTGCCATGATGCCAGATTAGTTTTCTTTTCTATTTCTCTATTTTTTTTTTTCAGTAGTGTTGGGTATTGCTCTTCCTCAGGCTGATCTCCAATTCCTAAGCTAAAGTAATCCACCTGCCTTGGCCTCCGAGAGTGCTAGATTTATAGGTGTGAGCCACTGCACCTGTCCTCAACTTTGCATGTTGAAGAGTCATAAAAATAAAATGGTAAGAGAAGACATCGTCTCCCTTCTAGTTTTATATCTAGCTAATACTTCAGTCTACGGATTAGCAAACTACTAAGATATGGTCAAAATGTAGCTCATCACCTGTTTTTTGTATATACATTTTACTAGAACTTAGCCATATTTATTTGTCTCTAAACTGTTTATAGCTATTTTCACACTACAGTGGCAGAACCAAATAGCTACAACAACAGGGTCTGATGTCTGTTCCTATGCAGGTTAAGTTTGTTGATCTCTAGCACAGAGTACAAAATGCTATATTGACTAGGTATCGCCTTGGGTTTCCTATAACATGAGGTCTTGTGATTACGACATTGATCTTACATCCAGATGAGCCTTCAGAACTTGGACAATATTAACACAAGAAACAGTTTGAGACAGATCAACTCTGGAAGTATAAAAGGAACTTCTCTGAGGTAAAATAGATGAGTATAAAAGGAACACAAATTCTACCTTAGAATCTAACTGGCAACAAACAAAATAAAATAATAAAAAATCTACTGATGACTATGAAAATCTGAGGTTTTTAAACCATTCAATCTTGTGTTGGTAAAAGTAATTGACATTCGAGGTAAGGGAGTATCATATAGTCTTGAAATTCTAGCTTTTTTTTTCTCTTTTTTCCTTTTTTACCTTTTGCCTCTAGAAATAGTTCATATTGCTAACACTGGTAGCAATAATAGAGGTAATATTATTGGATGGCTGTATATTATCAGACCACTCTATACCATAATCCTATCTATCAAGACAGATTATAGGCAATACATTACTTCCCTGATGAACCATGCAGTTTATGTTCAAGAAATAGATCATTACAATTTCAAACAAACAATATTTTATATTAAGCCCACTTAGGTTAAGCAGAAAATAAACAATAATCAGGACAATATGGGTAAAAGAAATCTATTTGGTATACTGAGACTTTTATTCCAACCCCAAAGAAGAGTATATCAGTAATAATCAAGAAAATGACAGGATTGCATGCCCTACAAGATGTTGTCATCATGGTTCAGAATGACATTACAAAGGTCTGCCTCTCCCTTATATTTGATATGGCATCCAAGTCCTAAGGTTTAGGCATTAGGGAAGAGATGAACTATAGTCTCAGATAATGATCTAGAGGGAGACTCACTAGGTTCAATTAAAAGGGTAACTTCAAAAGGTATAGTTCAGATAATACAAATGTTTAAGATAATTTTGAGGGTAGTGGTACAAATACATATAAGTATCTGATAAATGACAAAGAAATTATGTTATTAATGGAAAAACACAACTGGCACAGCACACACTTTTTTTTTTTTTTTTTTTTTTTTGTAGAGACAGAGTCTCACTTTATCGCCCTGGGTAGAGTGCCGTGGCGTCACACTGCTCACAGCAACCTCCAGCTCTTGGGTTTAAGCGATTCTCTTGCCTCAGCCTCCCGAGTAGCTGGGACTA
>CAUYON010102954.1:0-10028 GCA_963573935.1 Arctocebus calabarensis | reverse complement strand
ACTTTATCGCCCTGGGTAGAGTGCCGTGGCGTCACACTGCTGACAGCAACCTCCAGCTGTTGGGCTTAAGCGATTCTCTTGCCTCAGCCTCCCTAGTAGCTGGGACTACAGGCGCCCGCCACAGCGCCCGGCTATTTTTTTTTGTTTTGCAGTTCGGCTGAGGCCAGGCTTGAACCCGCCACCTTCTGTATATGGGGCCGGCGCCCTACTCGTTGAGCCACAGGAGCCGCCCACAGAAAAGGTCTTTAGCTTTCAAGTTTTTTTTGCCTTTAAATTACAAGTGCTTGTAGAATATACACATTTCAAAAAGATTAGTGTACTTCTCATTGTAGTGGTAAGCTACTGTAATATCTTTCAAATTTTATTTTTTTTTAATTTTTTTTGTGTGTGTTTTTTATTTTGCTTTCAATTTCAGTTGGCTTGCACTCTTCTTAGTTTCCTTGGGGGTTTGTTTTTTTTTTTACATTGTCCTTGCTTGTAGTGATTCCTTGTGCCCGTTGCCTCCCAAGTAGCTGGAAGTACAGGCGCCCACCACAACGCCCGGCGGTGTTCTTTCCTGCTGGTAGAGACGGGGGTCTTTTACTCTGGCTCACTCATGCTTAAGCTGGTCTCGACTGTGAGCACTGGAAATCCACCCGCCTCGGCCTCCCACAGCGCTGGGACTACAGGCGTGAGCCACCACGCCTAGCCATCTTTCAAATTTTATTTAGCTCATGTATGTATCAAGATATAGTTCATATAGTTACTGTTCATACTCATTGTGCTACCAGGTGACAGTTGAACTCCTTGTTATATAATTAAGATTAAGCAAGTCATTTGAATTCTCTGTGGCCATATGCTGACTACACTTTCTTTGGTGTTCTTTTTAATTCTCATTACTTATCAATACTTGAATGTTTCTTTTTTGTGAAACAATATGCCAGACATATATTGTTCCTTTCTTTTCCCTGGCACTTTTTAAAATATAATGGATCTTTACACATAATAGTGTCTTCGATGTTTGTCCAGATAAATCAGAGTTAAACGTATCATGAAAATAGTTGTATTATGAAGACTTTCTGACAGCAATGGCTAGGTGTTAAGAGGCTATACCTTATGATAAATTATGAGCTGAGATGTGTGTTATGGGGGACCTCCCAAGTTATTGAACCCAGTACAATTGGGTACTCCTCCAAGGAAGGATTACATGACAACACCAATAGAAAATTTTACAATATTGAAATAAGCTTAGTCAAATAATATGCAGAAGATATGCATTGCCATGCCTTATAAGTGATAAGAATATTCTGTTTAAACCAGCATTTTAGAATACCTAATTAGGCTCGGCGCCTGTGGCTCAACGGGCTGAGGCACCAGCCACGTACACCTGAGCTGGCGGGTTCGAATCCAGCCTGGGTCCGCCAAACAGCAATGACAGCTGCAACCAAAAATGGCCGGGCGTTCTGGTGGGTGCCTGTAGTCCCAGCTACTTAGGAGGTGGAGGCAGGAGACTCGCTTGAGTCCAGGAATTGGAGGTTACTATGAGCTGTGATGCTACAGCACTCTATCCAGGGTGACAGCTTGAGGCTCTGTCTCAAAAAAAAAAAAAAATAATAGAATACCTAATTATATCCATTTAAGTTAAGATTAAGTTTTAATTCCTTAGAAATAAAGTAGTGAGAATTTATAACAAATTTGTTTTTTTCATTTTTGGAAATGTTACAGCAGTAAATATGTAACGCTTCATAGGTTTTTAATATTTTGTTACTGTTTGATTTATAAAATTTTACTATTAACACTTTCCATGATCTATTGTAAATATGTTGGGCAGTCCATGTGTCAAGGAAGGGTCTATGGAGTTTTTCAAATAGTTCTTACAGCACTAAACCACAAAATCAATGCTCTTTGTTTTAGTCACACTTGAACTTATGGGTAATAATTTGTTACTTATAATTTAAAATAGCTAAACTGAAATGGCTATTGTAGAGAAAAGGGAGTATATCAGGTTTTTTCCTCAATACAACAGTAAATTTCATAAAAAATTAAGTCATCTTGGGTGGCGCCTGTGGCTCAAGGGAGTGGGGCACTGGCCCCACATGGTGGAGGTGGCGGGTTCAAACCCGTCCCTGGCTAAAACTGCAAAAAAAAAAAAAAAAAATTATCTTCTACTTAATCCCTAGGACTTTCGATAATGTTTATTAATAATATCAAAGAATCAAATCATGTGATTAAAATTTTGTCAAGTTAACTTTGCTTCTCAAACAAGAAAATGTTACCTAATTAAACAGAATTGCTTATACCTGATAAGACATTAGCATGAGGATGAATGTATATCATTTTCAGAATTTAATTCAATTAGTTATTGGCTAAGGGTTGAAATAGAGATAAGTGGCTTGGCGCTTGTGGCTCAACGGGCTAAGGCGCCAGCCACGTACACCTGAGCTGGCAGGTTCGAATCCAGCCCGGGCCCACCAAATAACAATGACGGCTGCAACCAAAAAAAAAAAATGGCCAGGCGTTGTGGCGGGCGCCTGTAGTCCCAGCTACTTGGGAGGCGGAGGCAGGAGAATGGCTTGAGCCCAGGAATTGGAAGTTGCTGTGAGCTGTGATGGCACAGCACTCTATCCAGGGTGACAGCTTGAGTCTCTGTCTCAAAAAAAAAAAAAAAGAAATAGAGATAAGTTACTAAATCATGGTTCAAAGTTAATAGTCTATTTTATTTTCCAGCAATTTGATTTTGTTTTCAGATTTTTTTTTAATATTTAACTTACCTCTTTCCATCTACAACTCCCCATAACTACTTCCAATCCAAAAAAATTAGAGAAAACTACACTTTTAAAAAATATTCTTGACTCTTCTTCTTGAAAGGCAATAGTTTGATACTATCTTGTATAAGGAATTGTCCTGAATTTGACATCTTTTTTTTTTTTTTTTTTTGTTTGTTTTTTAGAAATAATCTTACTTTATCACCCTCGGTGTAATGCCATGGCGTCACAGCTCACAGCAACCTCTAACTCCTGGACTTATGTGATTCTCTTGCCTCAGCCTCCCGAGTAGCTGAGACTACAGGCGCCCGCCACAACACCCAGCTATTTTTTTATTGTTGTTGTTGCAGTTTGGCTGGGGCTGGGTTTGAACCCGCCACTCTCGTTATATGGGGACAACGCCATACCCACTGAGCCACAGGTGCCGCTCTGAATTTGACATCTTATTGTTAATTTGATAGGTGACAAATGTAAATTACTTTTGTGGTCTAGTTGTGCAGTTAACTTCACTAACCTGTCTTCTGCATGAAAGAAGTTCTATAACTTGAATAAAATAGCACTTTACAATCTGAAGTAGAAGTTTCACTAATTGTAGATTTACTTTGCTTCCTTGGCCTTTATTGGGGAGGGAAGCTCTGTAATTTAAGAAAGAGCAACAGCAAAAAAAGATCTTAATGTTGTAAAAGCAAAATATCTCTGTATGTGTTTGGAAAGCAGTAGTTCAGGGAACATTAGGCCGTCATTAATGGGCCTTTTTTTTTTTTTTGAGACACAGTCTCACTTTATTGCCCTTGGTAGAGTGCTGTGGCGTCATAGCTCACAGCAACCTCCAACTCCTGGGTTTAGGTGATTTTCATCCCAAGTAGCTGGGACTATAGGCACCGACCACAATGCCTAGCTTTTTTTTTTTTTTTTTTTTTTTGAGACAGAGCCTCAAGCTGTCACCCTGGATAGAGTGCTATGGCATCACAGCTCACAATCACATCACAGCTTCCAATTCCTGGGCTCAAGTGAGTCTCCTGCTTCTGCCTCCCAAGTAACTGGGACTACAGGCGACTGCCACAACGCCCGGCCATTTTTTGGTTGCAGCCGTCATTGTTGTTTGGCGGGCCGGGCTGGATTCGAACCCGCCAGCTCAGGTGTACATGGCTAACGCCTTAGCCCTTTGAGCCACAGGTGCCGAGCCCACAATGCCTAGCTTTAATGGACCTTTTAAAAAATAATCCTCTCAGGAAAGTAATCTACTTATTACATAATTGCTATGTTTAAAAATAAGTATCTGGGGCCTTTTTCCTGGGAAAAAAACAAATGTCCTTCACTGAGTGAGTGGTTAAACTGTAATACATTCATACCATGGAATACTACACTGCCACAAAAATGAACAAAGTATAGTCATGCCTTGCTTAACAATCTGATACATTCTGAGAAATGTGTCCTTAAGTGATTGAACTATTGTACAAACATCATGGAAGGTATTAATGGAAACCCAGATAGTGTAGCCTTTTATACACCTACAATATGTAGTATACCCTATTGTTTCTAGGCTGCAAACTTGTATAGAATGTTACTGTACTGAATATTATAGGCAATTGTAATACAATAGTAAATATTTGTGTGTGTCTGTACATATGATGTATATACACATATATTGTTTGGTGTTTTTTTTTTTTTTTTTTTTTTGATACAGTCTCACCCTGGTACCCTGGGAGAGTGCCATGGCGTCATACTGCATAGCAGCCTCAAACTCTTGGACTTAAGCGATCCTCTTGCCTCAGCCTCTGGAGTAGCTGAGACTACAGATGCCTAGCACAAAGCCTGGTTGTCCTTTTTTTTTTTGAGACAACATCAAGCTGTCACCCTGGGTAGAGTGTGTGGCATCACAGGTCACAGCAACCTCCAACTCCTGGGCTCAAGCCATTCTCCTGCCTCTGCCTCCCAAGTAGCTGGGACTACAAGCCCCTGCCACAACGCCCAGCTGTTTTTTGGTTGCAGCCATCATTGTTGTTTGACGGGCCCGGGCTGGACTCAAAGCTGCCAGCTCAGGTGTACGTGGCTGGCGCCTTAGCTGCTTGAGCCATAGGTGCCAAGCTAATGCCTGGCTATTCTTAAAGATGGTGTCCTGCTCTTTCTCAGGTTGGTCTTGAACTCCTGAGCTCAAGCAGTCTACTGCCTTGGCCTCCCAGAGTGCTAGGATTATAGTACTCTGATTATAGGTGTGAGTCACTGTGCCCAACCCTATTTTTCTTTTATTTTTTACTTTTTAAACATTTTTGTTTAATTAAGACATAAATGCAATCTAGTCAGGGGTGTCCAACCTGTGAACCACATTCAGATTGTGTTAGGACTTTTTTGCTTATCCATAGTGGCGAATATCATGAAAGTTATGCATGGACATTTTTCTTTTCTCTTTGCTTTGCTTTTTTTTAGACAGTCTCACTTTGTTGCCCTCAGTAGAGTGCTGTACTGTCATAGCTCACAGCAACCTCAAACTCTTGGCTCAAGTGATTCTTTTGTCTCAGCTTTCCGAGTAGCTGGGAATACAGGTGCCTTCCCCAACACCCAGCTATTTTTAGAGATGGTGTCTCATACTTCGCTCAGGCTGGTCTCCAACCTGAGAGCTCAGGGAATGCACCTGCTTGATTCCCAGAGTTCTAGGACTATAGGCGGGAGTCAACTCTTTTCCTTTTTCTTGTCTGTCTTTTTACTCATCAGCTTTCATTTATGTTTGTGTTTTTAATGTGTGACCCAGAACAGCTCTCCTTTCAATGTGGTGCAGAGAAGCTAAAAGATCAGACACCCCTGGCAGTCCTATAAAGTGTAAGAATCAACATCACTGTCTTCCACTTTCACATTACATGTTATTCCACTGAATGGTTTTCAGGAGCAATAACCCTTGGAACTGTCACCTCTTAAGTTAATAATACCTTCTTCTGAAATACCTCCTAAAGGACTTACCACAGCTGTTTGACAGTTAACTTTTTTATAGCCACAGGTGCCGCCCAAGCCATGTTTTGTGTTTATACTGATATTACCACACATGTGAGTAATACCTTGCTTCCAAACCCTTCAGTGGCTATGATGTTGTTAGGCAATAGGAAATTTTCAGCTTCATTATAGTCCTTGGACCATCGTCATACATACTATTCATCGTTGACTGAAATATTGTTAGGCAGTGTATAACTATATTGACACAGCAACTTGGATGGATCCCAGAGGAATCGTAGGGATATTGAGAGATGTTGCAAATTCAGTTCCAGACAACTGCAATGAAGAAAAGCAGAATTTTTTTGTTTCCGAGTGCATATAAAAGTTATACTTACCTTACGTTGTAGTCTATTAAGTGCAGTAGCTTTGTCTAAAAAAAAATAAAAGGTATATATGTTAATTTAAAACTATTGTTAAAAAAACCACCAGATGATATTGTTAATATCATCTGAGCCTTTAGTGAATTCTAATTTTTTTTTTCTTTGTAGAGATAGTCTCACTTTTTCACCCTCAATAGAGTACTGTGGCGTCCAGCTCACAGCAACTTCCAACTCCTGGGCTTAGGCGATTCTCTTGCCTCAGCCTCCTGAGTAGCTGGGACTACAGGCGCCCGCCACAATGCCGGCTATTTTTGTTTTGCAGTTCGTCCGAGGCCGGGTTTGAACCTGCCACCTTTGGTATATGGGGCCGGCGCCCGTGAATTCTAATCTTTTTGATGGTGGAGTGTCTTGCTTCAATGTTGATAGCTGTTGACTAATCAGGGTGATAGTTACTGAAGGTTGGGGTGGCTGTGGTAGTTTCTTGAAATAAGTCAACAATGAAGTTTACCACTCTTTTCCTTTCACAAAAAATTTGTCTGTAGCCTGTGATGCTTGTTCAATAGTGGAATATCTTTCAAAATCGGAGTCAGTTGTCTACAGGCCCACCACTGCTTTATCAGCTAAGTTTGTGTAATGTTCGGGATCCTTTGTTGTCGTTTCAGCAGTGATCATAGCATCTTTACCAGATATAGATTCTGTGTCAACAAATTACTTTCTTTTGCCATTCATAAGAAGCAATCTCTCATCTGTTCAGATTTTATTATTAGATTGCAGCAGTTAAGTCACATCTTTAGGCTCCACTTCTAGTTCTCTTGCTATTTCTATCACATCTGCAGTGATTTCTCCAAAGTCTTGAACCCCTCAAAGTAATCCATGAGGGTTGGAATCAACTTCCAAACTCACATTAATGTTGATATTTTGACCTCCTCCCATGAGTCACTAATATTCTTTTTTTTTTTTTCTTTTGAGACAGAGCCTCAGGCTGTCACCCCGGGGTAGAATGCCATGGCATCACAGCTCACAGCAACCTCCAATTCCCAGGCTCAAACAAGTCTCTTGCCTCCGCCTTCCAAGTAGCTGGGACTACAGGTGCCCGCCACAACGCCCATCCACTGTCTTTGGCAGCTATAAGCTTATGTATTTCTTTAATAATAAGCTTTCTATTTTTTTCCTGAGCAGTAGGTCTCAATGGTGGACTTAAAACATTCATTAATCCATGTAGTAAACAAATATGTTCTCATCCAGGCTTTGTTTCATTTATAGAGCACAGGCAGAGTAGATTTAGCATGGTTATGCAGGGCTCGAGGATTTTCCAAATAATCAGTGAGCACTGACTTCAAGTTGCCAGCTGCATTAGCCCCTAACAGGCATCAGCCTAACCTTTGAACCTTCAAAGCCATGCATTGACTTCTCTCTAGATAGACTGTCTTGGATAACATCTTCCAACAGAAGGCTATTTTCACTCCTTTGAAAATGTGCTGTTTGCTATATGTTCATCAGTGATCTTAGCTAGATCTTCAGGATGACTTGCTGCAGCTTTTCCACAGCACTTACTGCTTCACCTTGCATGTTTATATTTTATATATATATATATATTTTTTTTTTTTTTTTTTTGAGACAGAGCCTCAAGCTGTCGCCCTGGGTAGAGTGTCGTGGCATTACAGCTCACAGCAACCTCCAATTCCTGTGCTCAAGCGAGTCTCCTGCCTTGGCCTCCTAAGTAGCTGGGACTATAGGCGCCCACCACAACGCCTGGCTATTTTTTTTGTTGTTGTTGTTGCAGCCGTCATTGTTGTTTGGCAGGCCCGGGCTGAATTCAGCTCAGGTGTATGTGGCTGGCGCCTTAGCCCGCTGAGCCACAGGCGCTGAGCCACATGTTTATATTATAGATGGCTTCTTTCCTAAACCTCATGAACCAACCTCTATTATTAGCTTCAAATTTCTCCTTTGTGGCTCACTCACTTCTCTCAGCCTTCAGGTAATTGAGAGTTAGATCCTTGCTCTTGATTAGACTTTGGCTTAAGGGAATGTGGTGGCTGGCTTGATCTTTTATTCAGACCACTGAAACTTTCTCCATACCAGCAATAAATGTTTTGCTTTCTTATCATTTATATATTCATTGGAGTACACGTCTAATTTCCTTCAAGAACTTTTCCTTTGTATTCACCAAATGGCTGTCCATTTGGCGTCAGAGGTCTAGCTTTTAGCTATTCTTGGTTTCCATATGCCTTCTTCACTAAGTTTAATTCTAGCTTTTGATTTGAAGTGTAGAATATGTGACTTTCTTTTCACTTGAACACTTAAAGGCTTTTGTAGGGTTATCACTTTGCCTAAATTCATTAATGCTGTGTCTCAGGGAATAGGGAGGCCAGAGGAGATGTAGAAGGCACAAGGCATTGTGTGGTCCTTGGAGCAGTCAGAACACACAACACTTATGGATTAAATTCACTGTCGTATATAGGTGTGTTTTATTGACACCTAAAAACAATTACAGTAGTAAAATCAAAGATCGCTGATCTCAGATCACTTTAACATACAGTAGTAATGGAGAAGATCGAAATGTGACTATAAAAGAGTAGTGTAAAGAATAGTTTTGTTGGTGAAATGGCTCTGTGTCTTGATTGTAGTGCGATTGTTATCTTAATCTGTAGATAGTGATATAACTGCTCAGAACTGCACACACTCACACGAATCCATGTAAAATTGATAAAGTATGAGTAAGATGGTGGATTGTCAATGTCTGTTTTCTGGTTTTGGTATTGAACTATATGTGTGTCATCATTGGGGGAAATGAGATGAAAGGTACATGGGACCTTGCTGTACAATTTATGCAACTTCTATGGAATCAAATTATTTAAAAACTAGAAAGTCAGGTAGGAAAAATAACCATCACATAGAATGTTGAATATCTTCTATCTGAAATGATTGGAATCAAATGTTTTAGATTTTTTTTATTTTGGGAATAAGTCCCAAGTCTAAATAAGAAATTCATTATGTTTCGTATATACTATATACGCATATCCTGAAGGTAATTTTCTATATTATTTTCAATAGGTTTGTACACGAAGCAAAGCTTTTTATTATTTCAGATTAATATGAGGGTACAATTAGGTTACAGTTTTTGCATTTGTTAGATAAAGTCCCAGGTGCAGTTGTGTCCTGCACCGAGGAGATGTGCCATGTACCCTTACACTATGCCCATTAGGTAGGAGCACACCAACCCCTCCCTCTGCTCTTCCCTCCACCCCAACTTGAATTGAGTTTTTTCCTTGTGTGGAAGTGTATTGGTTTGCCTACTGGCTTGATATTGAGTACATTGGATGCTTGCTTTTCTATTCTTGTGATACATTACACAAGAAGAATATGTTTCAACTCCATCCAGGTTAATTAATACAAAAAAGTTGCCTAAATCCATTTTTAAATCTTAAAAAAAAAAAAAATGGAGTTTCTTAAAGTTGAATTTATAGGCTTTTCTGATCCAGTTTTGTTTGGACCGAAAACTGATATTGTACAAAGTATTTTTATATTTACTGAAATGGACTGTGGTGACTTTGGATAATAAGGAAAAGTTTAATATTAAAGCCATGTTTATTATGGTATGATTAGCATGTTAAACCATGAGATAAATGCCTTTAATAAAAAAATTCACCATCGGCTCGGCGCCTATGGCTCAACGGGCTAAGGCGCCAGCCACATACACCTGAGCTGGCGGATTCAAATCCAGCCCAGGCCTGCCAAACAATAATGATAGCTGCAACTAAAAAATGGTCGGGCGTTGTGGTGGGCACCTGTGGTCCCAGCTACTTGGAAGGCAGAGGCAGGAGACTCGCTTGAGCCCAGGAATTGGAGGTTGCTGTGAGCTGTGATGTCATAGCACTTTATCCAGGGTGACAGCTTGAGGCTCTGTCTCAAAAAAAAATTCACCGTAAAATAAAAGATGTAAAGCCTACATCTTTTTGTGGCTGAATAGTATTCCATG
>CAUYON010102952.1:0-31635 GCA_963573935.1 Arctocebus calabarensis | reverse complement strand
CCTTAAAGAAAGATGGAGACTTTACCTCTTTTGTGTTTACATGGATGGAGCTGGAACATATTCTTCTTAGCAAAGTATCTCAAGAATGGAAGAAAAAGTATCCAATGTACTTAGCCCTAATATGAAGCTAATTTATAGCTTTAATATGAAGGCTAAAACCCAATTATAGCACAGGAATACAGGGAAAGGGGAAAGGGAGGGGAGGGGGAGAGGATGGGTGGAGGGAGGGCAATTAGTGGGAACACACCTACAGTGCATCTTAGCAGAGTACTGGTGAAACTTATTAAAGGTAGAGTATCAATGTCTTTATATAATGATCAAGAAAATGCCATGAAGGCTATCTGTAACAGTATGATCAAAATATTTCTGAATGTATATGAAGCACATCATGCCCTATGATTGCACCAATGTACACAATTATGATTCAATAAAATTATAAAAAAAAGAAAACTATATTCCCAATTAAGCCATTTTTAAGAAAAATTATCTCTTAAGTTTTGATAACTAAATACCACATTGTAAAAATATTTCTTTTTAATTTTTGTCTTATGAATAAATTTCTATATGGTTGTAATTTTGTATTCTTTTTAAGATTCCTACATTAGGTATTATTAATATTTCCACAATTATTGTCAATAATTGCATTGTATTCCATTGGACATTGTATTGTTACTGATTTTACTATTTACTACCATTTTATCTTTCATTGATTTCTAATTTTGGTAATGCTGTAATTAATATCTTTGGATACCTGATCTTTCTCTTTTATATTAATATTGTATCACTGAAAAATTATTTTATAGCTAGAAATATATTTCCATAATTACATTATGATTATAATATATAAATATATATGTATCACTTTCACTGTATCATCAAATTTGTGTTAATACATTTTTCATTTTAATAAATAGAAGACTATATCTAAATACCATTTTAATTTTCATTCCTTTGATTATATGAAATGAAGACTGAATGTTTTTATTTTATTATTATTAATATTAAATCATAGCTGTGTACATTAGTGCAATCAAGAGACTGAATGTTTTTACACATTTTTGAAGTTTTTTATATTTTCTCAGGTATATGGATTTTCTCTGGAATCTTAAATATTTTGGGGGCAGTCATATAAGCTCTTTATTTTGTGCAGGTGCTGGTACTTTGTTTTTTATACATAAAAATTTTCACAAACTTTTTTTTTAGGAGGGTATTTATTCTATTTTTCTGATTTTTAAAAATGGTACAAATGTTTTGAAAGTCAAATATGTCGGTTGGCTCTTTGTGATATTGTTATCAAAAAAGAAGTTTTGCTTTTAGAAATTCACTATAGTTTGATCCTAGAATGGGGAATAAATTCATGTAAGAATATTTTGTTAATGGAATTAGAATCAGAATTGCTTATTAAGATAGCTTTCATTAGTCAACTGGCAATTTTAAAAATGGAATAAAATATTATGTAACAGGTATTTATTGGTTGTTTAGTGGTTGAAAGTTAGAGCTATTCTTGGTATGAATATCTGCTTTGATCCACGTTAGAAGCTGTGGAAACGGATTCATCTATCTAGACAAAAGGTAAAATACTGGAAGGCTATCAGAGGCTCAGTGAATGTGAAGAAGCTGGAGTTCCAAGTTAGAAAAATGTGTAGGAATATGAGAACTTTGAGCAGTGGCATCACCACTGAGACCCAATGGGAGCATTCTGGTCCACTGCTGCCACCAGGATGGAGGCTCGAGGTCTTTCTAGTGAGCACTAACTCTTAGACTACACCCATGAGGAATTCTGCAAAATGGAGATCAAGGTGCCAATAGGCAGGGAGTTTTGGATGTTGGACACCTTCTTTAGTAAGTGTTTACAAAAGCATTTGCTGATCTAATCTCATTTATCTTTAGATTTCAGTTTATTGCTCATGAAGGAATCGTTAGACTCTCATCAACTGAAACACATCAGCAAAACTCTAAGGAAACTGGACTTTCTCCTATGCCTACATTAAATTTTTAAAAGAAGATATAAATAGCTTAAGTCACTTATTCTGCATTCTCTTTTTTATCTCTTTGTTACTTCAAGTAACTATTATTATAGATACCTTATCCAATGTTAGTATCAGAGGGAGTAGAAGATTATTATTTTAGGAGTCATTTCATTCTATTCACTTTAGCACATGGAAGATTTATTGTTTTCTACTCTTGGTGTGTTTCTATTCAGAGATCTAAACTTGGTTATTGTATTAGTTTCCTATTGCTGCTCTAACAAATACAGTACATCTTTACTTAACATAAGTAGATTCTTGGAAACTGTGACTTTAAGTGTAATGAGGTATATAGCAAAACCAATTTTTTTAAATCACTGTTATAATGAAATGTCACTGAATAAAATGTTATTTGCAGACCTACTATACATTGTTTTGCTAAAAGTTACAGTTTTCAAGAACATATTGATGACATTGAGGACTTACTATACCACAAACTTAGTGGCTTAAAACAACATAAATTTATTATAGACCTGGAGGTCAGATGTGAAATGGTTCTCTCTAGGCTAAAATTACAGTGTCAGCAGAGCCTGCTCCTCCTGAAAACTCTTGGACAAAGTCCCTTTTTATTGCCTTTTCCAAACTTCATAGGGTGCCTGCCTTCCTTGGCTCATGGCTCCTTGACATTTTTAAAGCCAGCAATGGCCATCTGAGTCTTTCTCATGTGGCATTACTCTGACACTAACTTTCCTCTTCAACTTTTTATGGCTCTTGGGATAACAATGGGTACACCATAGTAGTCCAGGGCAATCTCTCTTTTTTTTAAGGTCAGCTAATTGGCAATCTTAATTTCATCTGCTACCATAATTTCTTCTTGCCGTGTAATGTAACCTATTCACAAGTTGCAAGGATTGGGATATGAACCTCTGTGAGGAGTCATTATTCTATCTGCCATGGTTATTGATTAATAGGGCTTCCCTCCTTATTGGACATTTGAGCTAACACATCTGATTGCTGGTCTTTTCTTGAGATTTCATATAAGGGTCCTCTTTTGTATGCTTGTGGCTAGAATAATGAGCTTATGCTAAAATAGCTTTTCTTTTTTGAGCTTTGCTAGATTTAACATCTATTTTGTTTTTTATGCATTATATATTTGGAATATTTGAATTTTATTATCTATCACTTTACCTAAAACTTGTGTGATCCTTCAATTAATAGCCATCTACCCATCCAACATTTTAATTTCAATTTAGACCTCAAAACTAGTAGGAAAATTGATATACAACTGTTAAAACCATTATAATTGTTTGAACTGAATATCTAGTCAATTATTCAAATTATTACTTATACAAAGGCAAACATATATAAAAATATTTCAGACTTATACTTTGTAAGTATTAAACAAAGAGTGTTTTCTACCATAAAAATATACTTCTGAAAAAATGTGCTGAAGAAATAACAGTTATTGTTTTACACTCTGCACAAGTATATGTTGGTCCAAGTACACTTTATGTAATTTTGAGACACATACATAAATATTAAAACTTGAATGAGGCAAGAAAATATTTCAATTATTTTTCTCTTTTGTATTTTCTTTTTTATGATCAAGATATCAGGCATTAATGATTAAAATGAATGGCTATGGGAATGGGAAAAATATTCTGAAATGTCTGATCATTATACTAAGACTCATTCCAGTATGAACTTGGCTTTTAAATGAGCTTATTTCTGGCACACCTTTGTAGTAAAGACATCTCTAAGACTGATTCTTTGATCTTCAAGGTAAAGAAATATTAATACAATCCAAAACAAATAAACCTACCCCAAATTATGATTTCTGGTTAAAATTAAAAGTTAACGTTGCCTGAAGGCCTAATCAAGTTAACCTGGTGAATCCACATAGAGCCCTATTTGTTTTATAATTTAAACACTATTTCTTATACTTTTTCCATAGATCAGACACCGTGACGGATAATTGGCATTCAGATAATTAACATCATCACTGTATTCAAGAGGTTCACAACTCAAACTGCTATTAGTAAAATTCATTTAGCAAGTTATAACCTCTGCACTCTCTATTTTTCCCCTAAAATTCTAAACTGTGATGGGCATGTCTGTCCTACATTATTGCTTACCCATTGCTCACAGCTGACCTCAAATACAGTGGCATTAAAACAAACAAAACAAACAGTTGTTTACTGTTACTATCTCTGAAATTCTGGGAGTTACCTGGTTTCTGTTAGGTAGCCCTCACTTAGGCTCTTTTATGTGGTGGCAACAAGATGGGCTAGGGATAGAGTCACATTTGAGACATCCTCAGCCACATGTCTGCTAGTTAATGCAGCTTATCATGTAGGACCTCATAGTTAAGGTCTGTTAGTTACCTCTGTAGTTAAGGCTGTTGGCCAAAACACCATCCAGCTTTATCTTCCTTACAGCATAGAGCCTGGGATGCCAAGAATAAGCATTCCAAGAGAGAGAACCAGGTGGCAGAGGCTCTGTTACCTTTTCAGACTTGGCCTTGGAAGTAACATAGTGTAACTTCCACTGTACTCTGTTGGTTGGAGTCACAAAGGAGTGATCACTTTGAAGCAGAGAAGACAGAATCTACCTCTTTGAAGAGTAGTAACAAGAGCCTGTGGAGATACGTTATAAGCCATTTTTGAAAATGCAACCACCACACCCAGTTAATTCCCCACTGGTATAATTGAGAATATCTCAGCTACATGCTGAATGTGAGTTTTTCAGAGAGTAACCTGGTAGCAACATGTCAGATAACAGGGGTTAGAATGAGACAGGAAGGGCTAGACAGCAATTCAGGACTTTGATGATAAAGGGAATGGGAAGTTTGTACCTAAGAACATTGTGTTGGGAAAAATAAGCAGAATTTAATTTTTAATTACTTTTGGATATGGAATACAAACTGGACAGAAGATTTAAAATGATTCTGAGGACTTGATTTGAAATTCTAGAAAAAAATGTTGCAATAATAGCAGAAGTCTTATGTATATATGTGTATATATATATTGAGACAGAGTCTCACTCTGTTGGCCCTGGCTAACTTCTGTGGTGTCAACCTACATTATAGCAATGGCAAACTCCAGGGTTTAAGTGATCTTCCTACCTGAGCCTTCCAAGTATCTGGGACTATAGGGAACCACAACCATGCCTGGCTAATTTTTCTATTTGTAGTAGAGACAGGGTCTCACTTTTGCTCAGGCCAATCTCCAACTCCTGAGTTCAAGTGATCCTACTGCCTTGGCCTCCCAGAGTGGTAGGATACCTGGCAAGAGTCACCGTGCCCAGCCAGAAGTGAGTATATTGAAAAGTACTTCTAATTTAATGGAATGTACAGAAGAATTAATTTTAAACAGATGAAATTTGACATACTGTTTGAGCGTTCAGATATAGATGCCTTGAATAACAATGAAATACAGGACTAGACCTAGGGTGAGACTTACAGGAGGTGGACATATATATTTTGAGATTATTAGTATAGGAAAGAGAACTTAACTCACAAAATCATATACTTTACCTGAGAGAAGATTATAGAAGAAGATGAGCCCAAAGTCATCAAGTAAAAATATTAAGGGCTTTCTACAGTTACAAGTGTAGGAAACAAACCACGTTTCATTGGGAAACTGTGCTTTTCTATAGCATTCCCTTCCAGGTAATTAGATTCTAGACTTGCCCTTTCTCTTTGAGCTTTTTTGCAACTCTAAGTTGCAGGTAACCAATAGGTATGCAAATGCTGTTCTGTGATTTTAGTTGCTTCTTGTATGGAAAAACTGATTTTATCTTTATTTGCAGTTTATCTCAAGATTTGTTTATATAAACTTGGGCTGCTTTGAGTTTTCTTTTAAAATTATCACATCATCTACCTTTTCCATCATATCATCTGAGTAAAGGAAATTCTTTAACATGAGGTTTATATTTGCATGTTATTAAAGAAGAAATTATTCCAACACTTAGGAGGACCCACTTGAGGGCTGTAGTGATAGAAGTCATGGCTCACAAAATAGGGAAGAGAGATTGTGCTCAACTCTGAATACAGCATGGAAAAGTGAGGAGTTATAGCCAATAGCAGGTTGGGCATATTGGTGGATGGAAGATTGCTAAGAGGCGACATCAAGGGTGGGGAGAATTCTTCTAAACTGATCTAACAGGACCCTGGCAGGCCAGAGTGGTCAGATACCCCCAAGGAATGGTAGGGGATTTGATTGGCATAGAGATATTGAGGGTGATCAGACATCCAGGATGGGAAGATTCTATTTAAACTGGCTTAGCAGGACTTTTGCGGCAATTGGGTTAGGCAGGCAGGAGGAGAAGGCCCCCAAACAAGGCCTAATTCACAAGAGGGCTCAGAGGAGACTGACTAAAGTTTGGCTAAGAAGAGAGTCTTTGTCAATGTGAGCTATGATTTCACTTTTTTCCTGAGATTTATCTTAGCAGATGGCAGAAGAATAATCTAAGGGGCTGGAGAAGAACCTACATTGTACTATAATAGTGAACAAATTTGGCCTAGAGTAAAACTAGGGAAAACAGAAAGAAAAAGCAGTCCATGTGTGTCCTACTTCTCAACAAATTCTGGTGATTTTCTGAGCTTCTGTTTCTTAGGGGAGGTGGAGGGTAGTAATTGAAAGGTTTGGAAAATTGCTCAGTTGCTCAGTAGCTGCTGCTCTCAGGATGAGAAAAGAATTTCTCTAGGCCAAAATTAGAATATAAAAGTTAAGTTTATTTTATATTAGAGAAAGAAAAAATAGAGGGGGAAGAGATGATAAAGAAGAGAGAGAGAAGGAGCAGAGAGAAGGGAAGACAAGATAGAGACAGGAGAGAGTAAAGGAGAGGGAGAACGGCACTGCCATCCCAAAGTTAGAAAGGAAGCATGGCAGCTCTGAGATCCAGCGGGGAGGTGCATTTAAGCATGGGGTGGAGGGAGGTAATTGCAGGTGAATTCACGAGGTATTGTGAGTGTGAATGCTGTGTTCGTTTTTCCTCAGACAAGGTTGCAGACAGACATTTTTCCAGTTCTGATTGTTTATCTATCAGGGACATTCAAAAATAACTTGAGGCTTAAATGAACAAATTCTGAAAGACCAAAGAGCTCTGAAAACATGAAGAAAATTTACATTCTTTGGTCTGTTGGGTTCCTCAATGGACAGGGGTCCACAAGGGAGGGGAGTGGGGGCTGGAAAGGGAAAGAAAGCAGGCAGAGAGATTTTATGCTTTATTGAAAAACTGTGAGTTAATAATTTCTGTTATTTCACGGTAATGACCTACCATCCTTCCATCCTTCATAATAATGCCTACTTATAGGTCAAGTGCAGCTAAATGTGATACAGTGGGAGGAGTTATTTCTCCAATCAGGGTGTGCTGTGTCAATATGAATTAAAACTACAATGGGATTCAGGACGTGCTACTTTGAAATATGGCGCTTTGGCCTTTGAGAAAGTGGAAGAAACAGGAAGGTCTCTCTGGCCTTCTGTCACTCCTACTCCTTAATGTGGGCTGCAAAACCCAACGACTTCTCCTGAGAGTAGATCATTTGATTCTCATTCCAGGGGGGTCCTTCCTATGCCTAGAGAAGAATCTTCTCATTTCTGAAAACACCAAGACACTAAGAATCATCTGAACAAATGGGCTTTGCTAAGCTCTCCTGTGTATTACCATTAGCTCAGACCCTTTTGTCCTTCAAGCGTACTTCTGCATGATTATCCATAACAATATACAGCGTTCCCTGTTTCTTTGGATCTTCATTTCCAAAGACTCCTGTGTCACATAAAACTTACATAAGCAGTCCCTGAGTTACAAACATCTGACATAACAGAATTCACACTTATGAGCAGAGGTTATTACAGGTAATAGGTAAAGGTACCTGTTCCCCCTTACATACAAATTCAACTTAAGGACAAACCTACAAAACCTATTTTGTTCATAACGTGCAGACTGCCTGTATGAATACATTTGAGTATTTTTTGACTTGTTGGCCTGCCTGTCGATTTAAGGGTCTCCACCATGAGTCTAACGATAAGGAAGAAGAGATATTACTTTTTCTCTCTTATAGCTACATTTTAGGAGTCAGAGGAAGAGAGTATTTTAAGAACTGTGGACTGCACCCCTGACCATTGACAAAAATTGATTCTCACTGGATAAAAGATTTAAATTAAGACACGAAACAATAGAAATTTCAGACAAGAGTGGGGAAAGGAATGCTCAAAAATTTTGACCTGAGAAAAGATTTTATGAGGAAGATGCCCCCTGGTGATTGCAGCATCACCAAATGTAAATAAGTAAGATCTGATCAAGCTTAAAAGCTTCTGCACAGCTAAGGGTACCTCAACCAAAGCAAACAAGAGAAGATTTTTCTCATGTTATGAATCTGACATAGACCTGATAACTAGAGTCTAAAGAGCACTGAAATTAATCAACAAGAAAAGAGCAAACAATCCCATTTCTAAGTAGGCAAGAGACTTGAACAGAAACTTCTCTGAAGATGACAGACGAATGGCCAACAAGCACAGGAAAAAATGCTCATTGTCCCTGATTGTCAGAGAAAGACAAATCAAAACCATTCTGAGATATCACCTAACTCCAGTGAGATTAGCCCACATCACAAAGTCCCAAAGCTGCAGATGTTGGTGTGGATGTGGAGAGAAGGGAACACTCCTACACTGCTGGTGGGATTGCAAACTAATACTTTACAGAAAGAAGTATGTATAATTTTTGAAGAACTAAAAGTCAACCTTCCTCTTGATCCCATTAAGTAATTAACTACCCAGAAGAAAAAATCATTTTACCACAAAGATATGTGTACCAGAGATGTTTATTGAAGCTCAATTCCCAATTGCCATCTCATGGAAGCAACTCAAATGCCCATCAACCTATGAATGGATTAACAAACTGTGGATATGTACACCGTGGAATACTATTTAGCCATAAGAAAAGATGGAGAGTTTACATCTTTTATGTTTACCTGGATGGAGTAGAAAAACATTACTTTTAGTAAAGTATATCCAATGTACTCAGTAGCAATATGAAACTGATATATATTACGTGCCCACACAAATAATAAAACACAAATATAGTGTAGCAAGGGGGAGAGGAAAATGGGAGGGGTTTGGGGAGTGTAATTGGCAGGAGGAGGCAGGATGATTCGGAGGTTCTCACCTAGTGTGTGCAATGTGAAGGTGTTCAGCACTTTCCCTGGTTGAAGGGCTCAACTACAACTTGAACTTTACTTTAGAAGTGAGAACAATGCAACCCCCAACTTTGTACCCTCACATTCATTTGAAATTTAAAAAGAAAATAAGAGCTGTGGAGTAAGGACCCGGCAGAGACGCCTGACACCCTTCTTCCCTTTTGTCTGTTGTAGAACTCTGGCTTTTGGCTGAGTGAATTATTGTCCATTCAGTCTGTATCTCCGACTCTTTTATCCCTTAACGTAGCTGTGGTGGTGTGTTATGGTCAGTGAGATGTCAGCAGAAGTGTGGGTTATGATTTTAGGAGTTCCTTAAAACCCTGATTTTTAAGTACTAGAAGATGAATTTGCTTTGTAATTTACTTTCATTGAAAGTGCTCTGTGTCACATAAACCATGCCTTTTAGATTTTTTTCAGTACAAAGTTGTTATTGCAAGTTTTGAGCCGTCTTTCCTTTCTTTGTACTTCCTTTGATTTTTATTTCACACTTCTAATACCAACTGACCTACCTACCCTTTCCAGAAACCTTGAAAAAGCTATCCATTGTCAAGGGAACAAAGAGAACAGGAGAGTTTTTATTTCAGAGTCATGATTTGTTTTCAAATCCTAAAGTTTGCTCTGAGATGTTAAGATTTTAAGATAATATGACAAAGCTGCACAAAAATTGATTTTCAACTTTATTAGAACATACTTCTTTAAAAGACCCTGATTTTTATTTGTTCTCAGTTTGAACTTACAAAGTACATGGATCTAAATCATTTAGTCAATGATTAGTCCAGGATCCATTTGGGGGCCAGATTTACTCCAGGGTTTGCAAAAAGGCCCAGATAATTAAGCAGTAATATTCGTTTGTGTTAGAGATGTGTTTTAAAACTTCGAAGAAATAGGTCTTGGACATTCCTGCTAGACCATCCTTTCTCTCTATCTCTCACCCCTGCCAAAAAGCAAAATGAAATCCAACAACTGATGATATAAAAATCCTCTGATGCATTTTATTCTCTTAGACGGGGTTGAGAGAGAAAATTTTACAAACTTCTCCCTCTCATGATGGCTCCATTTTGTAAATCTATGTAGTATATATTATTCTTATTTACTTATAAAATTTTATCCTCTTACTATTTTCATTATTGCTTGTGTAGTCAGGTTAGGACTTTCCTCAGAATCCATGTTTTCAATGTCACAATTGACATAAAAAGAGCACAATAAATGAATTTGATTTATTTTGTCTGTTTTCTAATTAATGTAGATATGAATATATTGGTTGCTTTACCAGCATGCCTGTTTAATGCATCAATTCACTGAGGCTTATTTTAAAAGCGCATGTTTCCCTTTCTCATAATCTCCCTTCCTGCAAGAGAATGTAAACATCTGAGTCAGATGCCAGTCCTGAAAATGCTTCTGAAAATTTACTTTTGATACCCATTAGTATATAAACTCATTTAGACTCAGGAAAGATATTAGAGGAAAACAATATGGACTAATTTATGACTATTCCCTTGCTTTAGGAAATCATTAACTTTGGAAACTATGCAATTGTGATGACTAAGTTTCTCCTTAAAATAGCCAAGATCTAGGGAGAATTGTGGGCTGGATAAAAAGTATTAGTTCTCAGTACAGAGGGCACAAGTGGAGGATTAATATATTCATAGTTAGATCATAGAGCAAAAAAGGGGGCTAAAATTTAATTCATTTGAGGCTTTTCTGGTGCAGAATATTTTACTTGCATAAACACACATAAATTAGAAAGTCAGAGTCCTCCTGTATTTCTTCTATTTCTGAGCGGTGCTCTTGGTTATGCCACATTTTACAGTTTTTCCACTGACCTTGCCCTACCATGTTATTTTGCTAAGGTTATTTTACTTATGGGCTCCCCTTGGCCACATGCTTATTTTGATACAGGACTTTTATAAGTTCTAATGGTCTTGTTGGCCATGGTAAGCTGGATTGGGCAAATATATAACAAACTTTAAGGTGGCACCTCCGTCAAGTTTACTTGAAGGTTGAAGACCTAAACAAATAGAGGAGACCAGAATATGCTACCCTAAATATACCGCTCTGTTATAAGCATAGTTCTGAACTGAAAGTAATTAGCTCTCTGCTCTCTCCTTTTATGTCTTTAAAAGTAGGACATGTAAGTGAGGTTATTTTAGACTCTCTAGTCCCGGTCACAGACAGATGGTTGAAGAAGCATAAGAGACTCGGGAAAGAGCAGCAGAAGAACCACCCAGCCAAGACCAGTCAGCCCACAGAATTATGAGACACAACACGTTGTTGTTTTAAGCTCCTGGATGTGAAGGGGTTTGAGACGCACCTGCCTGTTATTGATGATACCCTGGATCAAAGGTGACTGAACTTCATGGACTTAAAGGAGAAAAACCAGATACACTGTGAGAGATACAGATGGGAGGCAAGATCAGAAAGGTCTGGATGTATTTAGCAGGAACACAGTGTATGCTTGAAAATTTTCGGATATGAGCAGAGAAGATGGACTTAGGCACAGTAGGGGCAATAAGGGACCTGGCTGTATAAACTGGTCCATAGAGTGAGGCAAGGACATCACTAATGTGACTCATTGAGTCACAGAGGTACTGACTGCATCCGGGATCAGGCTCTTAATTCTCCTAGGTCAGGTAGGAGGAAGAGTGGCCAAAATATCCAGCTAGTCTAAAACAGTGAGCTCTTCTTTATTATCTTTGGCCAGGTTCCATTACATCATTTTGTTAAAAGATATAATGTATTTCATCTTTGTTTCCTGGCATGTTATCTTCATGTACTAATCCTTCAAATGCTCCTGGAGAGCAGATATATGCCAAGATATATACACACACACACACACACACACACACAGATATATCCCCTTGTTTGCAGTTGTGTTGCAGGGATGGGATGGGGCATCACAGGACAAGGGGGAGAGGGATGACAGACAGGATGGAGCTGAGAGGTCCTGCACATCTGGACCTCAGCGTGAGAGCGTGAGGAGGAGAGAAGCAGGGATGTGGGGAGGACCATATGAGGAGAGTCTCTGAGGCTACTCCAGTGTGAGAGGAGAAAGGCTCCTGGCTGGCCGGAGGTGACAAGGGAGAGGAGGAAGTGATGGAATCAGAGAGGGATGAACTCTAGGTATGTAAGTCCCATTTTCCATTTTTCAGCAATACTCAACCCAAATTACTTTGCAGAGGTGATAATGCTGCCACAGATAAAGGTACCATGAGCTACAGTCAGAGAGAATGCCTGGGTGTTGGCTGTTTCAGGGAGAAGATGTTTCTGTTGGTGGCACCTCAGTATGTCTGCAGTGGGACCCTGTGGCCCACCCTCCCATCACTTTCAGGGTCCTGGGTCCCGGTCCCTGTACCTTCAAGCTGAGTTCTGACATTCTGGAAGAATATCGTTGTCAATAGGGGTTTAAGTTTCAGTTACGTCCTGGGTTTTAAATTAGGCTGTCACACCTCACTGTGGCATATCTGGGTTTAGCAAATTGCATATGCTGATGAGTTGTCCAACGTACAAGGTCATATTTCTCAAATTTTCAATTATGGTTAAGAAGACAGTGTTTGTGATTTAGCTAATGGGAAGGCTCCCATTTTCACTGGCCAGGCTATGCAGGAACTTTGTAAGTTTAGCTTTTAAAAGTCTTTGAAGACTTTTGCTGCAGCATATTCAGAAAGAATGTGTATTTTTGATGCACATAATTTTATTTTGCTTCCTTTCTCGATGAGGTATTTTTCTTCCTGACTTTGCCCTGGCTGCAGTGAAAGTTGCTACGGTGGCATTTGAAATCAAGACAGAGCATGCTAATGGTCTGAGGGATGCTGCTTCCAAATGGTATAAACAAAGAGTGAGATGGTCCCTCATGAATGACATAGATAATTGTATGTCATGATAAAGTTGATTGTTTGGGCTATGCTATTGAACGATTGAACACATTTGTTGATTTTTAATCTCAAAAATGAATGTCCCAAAGTGGAACGATGGTTGTGATATTTGAAGCAGGTTACTTGGCTGGAAATGCTGCTGTCTTCACCTGCTGATGCTGTAACATCTGTGGTGAATAAAGGCAGCACCACTCAACTGCTTCAAAAGCCAAGATGTCAAGATGGGATGGACAGGGATGTATGGGTGTCATCATAACTGGGACTCTGAGTTTTGGTGGTTCAGTCTTGGACTCTGGAAGCTCTGTGTCAGCTTCATTGTATTTCGCCATCTGAGGCTTCAGCCTTTGAAGAAGCAGCAGGCTTTCCCTGAGGAAAGAAATCAAAGCAAATGTGAACTGAATTGTGTGTGGGCCATTGTCAAAAAAAACAGAAAGCAACATTTATAAATGACAATGTAGGAAACCCTCTATTCCCAATATAGTTATTAACTTTGCCTAAGGCAAGGTTTCAAATGTATCTGTTGAAATAAACCAACTCTTCATGATTAATCTGTGATTTGATAATTATTTAAAGCAGGTATGTTATTGTGATACAATAAAGGAATACATGGTTGGTCTTTGTTCCTGGACAGATCTAAAACCTTCATAATTTCCCAGGTGATAGGGGCATCTTTTGTTATTCAATCACACCAGAGAGGTAGTTTGGCTATGAGGTTATTATTATTATTATTTTGAGCCAGAGTCTTGTTGTAGCTCACAGCAACCTCAAACTCTTGGACTCAAGTGATTATCCTGCCTTGGCCTCCCAAGTTGCTGGGACTACAAGGGTCCACCACAATGCCCAGCTATTTTTTGTTTTAGCAGGCCCAAGCCAGGTTTGAATTCACCAGCCCAGTGCTTGTGGTCAGTGCCTTAACCACCGAGATATGGGTACTGGGCCATATGAAATAATTTTAGGAAAACCCCTACTGCCAGGGATGTGATTAGGGGGTCGAAACTTTCAGCTCATTCTCCAACTTTCAGAACGGAAAGAGGACACAATAACCAATGGCTAATGATTTAATCAATCAAGTCTACATAATGAAGCCTTTATAAAAACCCGAAGGGCACTTAAAATCTACTCTCTGTTGGGGAACCTAATGCAGGCACACAGGAACCCTCTCCTCCTTCTCCTCTTCCTCTCCTCCTAAGAAAAAGACACAAAGATCTGGCTAGACTTGCCCTCTGAGAAGTTCATGACAAAGACCTTAACTTTCTGGGCAAGCTGTGGAATTCACCTACTCCATATGGCCCCATAGAAAACTGGTCTATAACCAACCCCTGGGCCCAGACACCATCTTTGTACTGCCCAGGCAGGCCACCCTTCCCTTTCTATAAAACTGGCCTGAACATCTCTGCTCTGGTCTCATCTCTGGGCACCATGGTTTATATCTTTCACTCTGCTAGCATTTTTCAAGAATACAATATTGTTAACTGTAGTCTCCATGTAATAGAGGAGATCTCTTGTACTTATTCCTCCTATTTAACTGAAATTTTGTTAAGTTTTTCCTTTAGTTAGCTTGATTTAGCCATCCTAGAATGTATATATATTTCAACACATCATGCCATACATAATAAATATATGTAATTATATCTTTCAATTAAAAAGAAATAAAAGGACAAGATTCCAAGAACTTCCAGATTGGTGAAGCTGCAGCATTGCTAGGAGGGTGTGTGCCCAGAGAGGCTGCCCTCCCCCAATCCTTGCCCTATGTATCTCTTACATCTGGATGGTTCTACATGGTATCTTTTTACTATAAACTGATAATCTACTAAGAAAACTGTTTCCTGAATTCTGTGAACCATTCTAGTAAATTATCAAGCCTGAAGAAGAGATTTGGGGAGCCTCTGATTTATAACCAGTAGGAAGCACAAGGGACAACCTGGAATTGCAATTGGCATCTGAAATAGGGGATGGGGGGATTCTTGTGGTACTCAGCCCTTAATCTGTAGGGTTTGTGCTCATGCAGGCAGTTACTATCAGAACTGAGTTAAATTTCAGGGCACCCAGCATGTGTTTGCTGGAGAACTGAATTGCTTGGTATATAAAACTCATACATTTGATGTTAGAAGTATGGAATGTATAGAAAAATTGTGTTTTCATTTAATTTTAGCTAGTTATATTAAATCTGAAAGTACTTAGGAAGAATAATATTTGGCATTTAAAACCTATTATGTTAAAGAAATAATAGAAGAAAACTACTTTAAAGAGGTGAATGTTCTAATTCCTACTCAAAAACTGTCAGAGGTTCAAGTGCTGTCACTTAACATAAATCTGAATTTTTTAGGAAATATGCCCTTTTAAAGACAAATCTGCCACGAAGCTGTCAGAATGGAGTTTATTCCAAGGTTTAGTCCATCTCTTATAAATGAAATGACAGGAAAGGAAGAACCGGTAAAATAGTTGAGTAGGAGTCCTTTAAGCTAAGATGGCTCCAGCACTTCAAGCTTCCGCCTAAGCAAACCAAAATCTAACTCAATGTAAACAGTAAAACAGAACTTAAGTTTAATCAAATAGGATTTGTCAACAAACTTCTAACTCAGGACTTTCCACTTTATTCTTTTTCAAAAGTAAAATATAAATAAACTTGACTTTTACTAAAACAGAAACTTTATGAAATGTTATTTTTTTTAGTGCCTTAACAAGTTAGTAGATATCTGCAGATATTCATCTGTAAACAGAATGAACTAATGTTTCTAATGAGCTATTTAGGAGGACTAAACATAAAATATAAGAGAGCCATGTGCAAATCTGATAAGATCTGGCTTTAATCAAATAAGTCTTTATGTGTCTGTGAAAGTGCATTCACACTATTGTGAATATAAATGATAGAAGACTTAGTCATTGAGGAAACAGAAGAAAATTTAGAATGTTGTTCAATCGATACAGCAAGCAGGACTAAATATTATTGCAAAGACATAGGTAATTAAGGTGGCCCAAAATCAAAAGACATCTTATTTTCAGAGAGTCGATGGAGAATTAACGTAACTTTACCTACATCATCACTTTATTATTTAGAAGTATTTAGCTTAGAGACAATAATTAGGAGATAATACAGAGGTAATAAAGTCAAGGTAAAGATAATTACACTAATTTCTTCTTCTTCAAAGGAAGTCATGGGCAAGTACTTTCACACCACCTGCTAAAATAAAATATCAGAGAAATAATGTGAGACAGAAGCTAGCCCTATGTTGTGCATTCTGGTTAAAATAAAACCCAAGGGATTCTAGGGGATAGCGTAGAGTGGTGGTTATGAGAATTAAGTTTAATCATAATGTGGCAACTTGTTGGCTATGTCATCTTAGGCTGATGTATTACTGAGTATTTTGAGCTCCATTTTTTTCATCTCTGAGATGATAGTAATAACACCTATCTGGGCGTGTCTTGTGAAGGTTATATAGGACAATATATCTAAAATTAGGTGCAAAACAAATGGCAGCAAATAGCGAAAATTATTAAAGAAATGTACAATAAATGATTCTGAAAATATAGTACTTTGAGGCTAGCGTAACTTTCACACATAAGATAAACCCACAGTTTGGATGAATTTTTGACAGTGTATACATTTCTTAACCACTACCCCAATCAAAACAAACATTTCCATCACTCTCTAGGTGTCCTCATGCTCTTTTGGAATGAGTCCTCTAAGCCTTCACTTTCCCTCGGCAACTATTGGTTTGTTTTCTGATACTATAGTTTCTACTTTCCACTTGCCCTTTTTAGAGTTTCATTGAAATGGAATCATGTGCTGTGCGCTCTACTGCGCGTGGCTCTGTTCACTCTGCTTGACACTTTTCTGAGTCAAGCATGTAGTATATTGGTTGTTTAGTTGTTTGCTGCCATCTTTGTCAGTATCATCCCTTTTGTGAATGTACCATTATTGTTTTCTCTCCAATTAAATGTTAATGGTCATTTTAGTTTTGTTTTTTTTTAACATGTATTCCTGACTCTTGGGTAAAGAACAAGGAGCAGAATTGCTGTGTAATGAGATAAGTGTATGATTCAATTTATAAGAAATGGCCAACCTGCTTCTCTGGCAGAGTTGGCCCTATTTTGCACACCCACCAGCAATGTTGGAAGAGTCCCTTCTGTTTCCATCCTTGTCAGCCTTTGGTATGTGGTCAGTTTTCTTACCCTAGTCATTCTAGTGGGTGTGGGGTGATATCTCCTTGTGGTTTCAATTTAACTTTCCTGATGGATAATGACATTGTTAGATATTTAATATGCTTATTAGTCATGTATCATCTTTTGTGAAATATCCAGTCAAATATTTTGTGCAGGACTCAAACCACATAACTGTGTGTCTGTGGCTTGGCTTATCAAGGTTTGGCTTCATTTATCTTTGAGGTGGAATCTTTTGTACCTTTGTATTCCCAGATAGAGGTGAATTTCTATAAGGAGTGACATGGAACCAAGATAAATCTAAAATCTGTCAATCACCTGGGAACTTATTATATTTTATTGATAATGATGTAGGGAGAGGTAGAGTTGGTTAGCCTTTCTTGCTGCAGTTCTGCCAGAAGTTGGTATGTTTTTCCTACATAGCCATAACTGTGCACAGTGACATCCTGGTTATGTAACTGCTGCTTGGCACTGTGCCACTATTGTTCCCCTGTACTGAAGTTTCTGCTTATGTGGACTTTGCAAGCATACTCACACACTACTGCAAGCTAAATGAAAGCATGCGATACCTGCCCTCATTCCTAGGTATGTCTTATTTGGCCTATCCAAATTGGATCATTTGTATTACAATGACTTTTAAGAACTTTAAACTCTAAGGATACCTACAGAAGTGTAGATACCTTTATAATGCCACACTGGACTAATATAACCAATGCAAAATATATACTTGGTGATTCCTTCATCAATACATTCTATTCTAAACTCTTGCATTTTTCAACATGAGATCTATGTGAAAGCAAGGTAATATGATTATGTAATTAGCCATAGGCAATATCAAGATAAAATAAAACTAAGATTGTGAGGAGGAAAGAAAAAAAAACACATTGTTTAAATCCCTTTCTCTTCCTCTCCTTAAGATGTGATTGGGGAAAATCTATGTAGCAGTTGCAGTTCATCTGTTGACCTCACTTTTTGTAAGTGTGAACAGTATGCATTTTTTTTTGAATAGTTTTACATTCAAAGAATTTTTTTTTTTTTTGAGACAGAGACTCTCCCTGGGGTTGAGTGCAATGGCATCATAGCTTACAGCAACCCCCTAGCACTTGGGAGGCTAAGGCAGGTGCATTGCCTGAGCTCATGAGTTTGAGACCAGCCTGAGCAAGAGCAAGACCCTGTCTCTAAAAAATAGCCAGGCATTGTGGTAGGCACCTGTAATCCTAGCTACTCCTGAGGTTGAAGAAAGAGAATTACTTAAGTCCAAGAGTTTGAGGTTGCTGTGAAGTATGATGCCACAGCACTCTGCTGAGGGTGACAAACTGAGACTGTCTCAAAACAAACAAACAAAAACCCCCTTGGGCTCAAGAAATTCTCTTCCCTCAGCCTCCCAAGTAGGTGAGACTACAGGCACCCTTCACAGCACTTGGCTATTTATTTATGTTTTTAGGGACAGGTCTTGCTCTTGCTCAGGTCTCGAGCTCCTGAGCTCAGGCAATCCACCTGCCTCGGCTTCCTAGAGTGCTAGGATTATAGGTGTGAACCTCTGCGCCCAGCTTAAAGAATATTTTTTAGGCAAGGCCATTTCCTGTGTGTGAAGGCCCAAAAGCAAGTTCAAGTATTTCTCTGGTAATGTTAAAATGTCAGTCTGGGTCCTTTCTATGCTATTTGTGCCTATGCAGGAGTATCTTTTTCATAAAAAAATGGGGAGAAAAGATGCCTAGGTTGTTTTCAGTTTATTTATAACTGTTTCTGTGGCTAAGGGAAAATATATTCTTTAAGGAGAAACTATTAGATACTTATTACCCAGGTGGTTCTTTAGGTCATGGGGGATCAGTTGTGACAAAGGGGGAACTCAGCACCAGCTAATGGAGAACTAGTTCTCATTATGCTGCTTCCTGCAGCCAAATCAGGGACTGATCATGGGATTGTCAACCTGTGGGAATCTATGTCACCTCCACTGGGCTTGGGGGCTTTGAGAACCACTGGCATACTTAGAAACTTTAATTACACAGCAGTTAACTGGTCAAGAACAGACTGATTCTATCTCAAGAGAAATGTATTCTTAACTGGGTCAAGTCTACTTAGCCTCTCCTCTATAACAAATTACACTGTGTGTGTTTTACTTTATATATAAAAAGATATTTGTATGCATAATGAGTTAAAGCATTTAGCTTTTATATCCAAGAAATGAGGTGTTAGCTTAAGAATAGACATCCACTTATAAGCTGATTTATAACATTTACGTTAGTCTCCATAGCCTTATGAAGAGGTTGGAATGAAAACAAAAACTCGTGTGGCCTTTTACATTTCCATTTTTTTTTTCAAAAAAATTGAGTCTTTGCTGAGGTTACCTGTACAAACCTAATTTTTAAAAAATGGTTTTCATATGACTTTGTCTGTGGAATGCAATCTGTGTTGGATATGATAATTTGGTATGATGCTATGCTAAACAAGGCTTCCCAGAGGAAGCAGCTTCTTAATGACTAGCATGGAGGCATTGGTTTCAGTAAATAAATTTTAATTGTTGTCCTCTTACTAAAATAAAAAAAATGGTTTTGGACATTGGTTATATACAAATTGGTTGTGTTATAAATAAGAATTCAAATATGGAAATTTCATTATCTTATGAAAATAGAACCACAAAATATTTTAGATTTATTGTAACTTTAAAGAAAGTGTCTATAGAGGGTTTTTTTAAATTGACAATTTAGTTTTGAATTCTTTTTTCTAACAACTCATGATGTATTCTCTTTTAGAGAGAAAGATCTGAGGAATACCAGAGAGCATATATTGACATCTCTCCTAAATTATTTCCTTATTAAATATCTCTGGGTTAAAAAATCCCACACATACAACACTTTGCCAGATGTTTTAATGTTGGAGAAGTATGAATTCATTTTCCTATGAACTGCATCTCTTAGGTTTTTAGGGATTTTCTGGGGTTTTAGTTAAGAAAAGGAGGAGTCCCTGCTCGCCGTCTTACTCAGAATGTCCTCGTGTGTCTGAGTCCGGGGTTTCCTTTACTTTTGGCCCTTGGTTCCTGACTTTGGTCTGTGCCTTTTGATTTTAACTGGACACCAGGACTCATATGGAACAGTGGGTGGCTCTTCTCTCTCTCATACCAAGAATTGGAGTTACAGGACATAAATTGTGCCTTAAGACATAATCATTTCAAATCCTAGCCATTCTTAAGTTTCTGACAAATTATTGACTTTATAGAAAATTGATGCTATTTAATTGTTGTTTTATCTAGGTTTTGATTTCTTAATGCACATTACAAATGTAAGTGTTATTATTTATGGGCAAAATGACAGATGTCTGGAGCTGGAGAATTCTGCAATGTGCCAGTCAAATGCTAGACTCAAATCCATTTTATATTATCTTAGTTTGTGCTGCTATCACAAAACACCACAGAATGTGTAATTTAAGAACAGAAATTTATTTCTTATAGAGAAGGAAATAAGGAGGCTTGGAAGGCCAAGGTTAAGGCACGGGAGGTTGATTGTCTGATGAGGACTGCTCTCTGCTTCCAAGATGGCTCCCTCTTGCTGGGTCCTCAAAGGTGGATCACATGGCAAGGAGGAGGAGCAAAAGGGCAGAATCCTGAGTGAAGCCTCTTTTATGAGGACTTTAGTCCCATTTAGGAGGAAGGCACTCACATGGCCTAATCACCTGTGAAAGATCCCACTTCTTCTTTTTTTTTTTTTTTTCTTTTTGCAGTTTTTTTGGCCGGGGCTGGTTTTGAACCTGCCACCTCTGGCATACGGGGCCAGCACCCTACTCCTTTGAGCCACAGGCACCGCCCAAGTTCCCACTTCTTAATACTTTCACATTGTCGATACCTGAAGTTTGGACAGCCACATCCAAACCGTCATACCTACCATTCCCTGCCTTGCTTGCTATATTAGGGAGCCCCAAATCCTCCTGACACTCTTGCACAATGGCTTCTGAATAGCTTTAGACAATAGGAGGTACTTGTGGAAGACTGGAAAGTAGGAATGATGGGAGAAGCCAGGATATTCTACCCCAAATCAATCTGCCTCTTGTAGCATCATTGGCTGTGAATGATTTCTTCTGTAGCTACAAGCCTAAAGGAACTGCTTCCACCATGGTCCCAGCCATGCATCTTCTGATGGTCTACCTCCTTCCAGAAAGCCTGGCATTTGGTTTCTGGTAACATCATCCTCTTCCATTGTCCCTGTATCACTAGGGTTGGTAGCAGTTTCCGCTGTCCTCAATCTCTGTTATTTTGTTATCTCCTTTTTGTCTGCTCAGCCCTCTCCATCAGCTGTGAAACCAATTTGCATATAATTATAGTCCTTGTGTTTGAAAACACTGAAGTGTTTCTTTCATTTCCTGGCTGGACCTTGTTGGTTTTATCGGGACACTGAACAGGGGGCAGAGCTAATTGTCTGATTCTGCTATGATGGTGTGAGTCCACCCTAGCTGTCCTAACTTTGATGACAAGTAGAAACTCAAAATAAAATAAACAGCAATGGAAGGTCTCAGAAAATCCCACTACAGCACAGGATTGTGGAAGGGAATCATGACTGGGAGAAATCAAATCCTTGGAAAGGGTGCATACTATATATTTTTTCCCTTTCACAGTTTTACCCCAAGGGTAAGGCCCCAGGCATGGAGTTTCGTGTTGCCATATGCAGCTAAAACTGATATCAGTTTTATCTTTCTGGCCAGAGAACCCAGAGGAGGGACCTTCAGTGGGCTAAATAGATTGGGGGAGGGGGAGAAAGAGCCAGGAAAGGATTCTCTTAATTCTGTATATTAACCTGAACTAGTGTCAGACTAAGCCTGAGTTATGCCTGCATGGGCTGCAACTGAAGACCCATAGCCATGGCTTAGGGGACTTACCTGAAATTTGAACCACTCCATGATTCTCCTGAGCAGCACACGCATGGCAATGACCCAAACCAACTTTGCAGAGGGTTAAGAAACTAAACAGAAATTAAAACCACACCCCCCCCACAGAAGTAAACAGAATGTAAGTTTGGAACCTAACCAGGTTAGAATCCTTAACATTCAGAAAGGTATAACTGTGCTCAGAACCTAAGCAGCCTAATACTCAATGTTTAAAATATAATTCATAGTTACTCAAAATGCAAAGAATCGGGAAAAGAAATGTGTAACCAACTCCAAAAAGAAAGCAGCACATACAAACACACACACACACATCCAGACCAACTGTGAGACTGACCTGACATGGCAACTAGCAGGCAATAACTTTAAAGCAGCTATTGTAACGAGACACCACAGGCATAGAAGATGATATTAGATGTCATGTGGCTATTGTATTTTGTTGTATTTACTGCTATGGGAGGTAATGATAATGATAATGATAATAGTTTTGGGTTACTTCTTTTTGGTAAAATATACACAATGCAAAATTCATTATTGTCACTATTTTCAAGTGTGTAGTTATGTGGGATTAAGTGCATTCGTTTGCTGTGCAACCCTTACTACTGTTCATCTCCAGAACTCTTATCATCTCCCACTGAAACTCTGTATCCATAATAAATAACTTGTCCTTCTATTCCCTCAAGGTATAAACTTGCAGAAGCCAGGTGGAGGTACTTAACTGTCAGAGGAACAGTTAACAAAAGCCACAGAAAGCATTAGGGCTGGAGTGATAAACAGGGTGCCTTGAACCACGGAGAGCTATGATTATAGTTAATGGATCAGGGGAGCTTTTAGGCCAGGTAGAGGAGTGTGAATTTTTTTCTGTATGTTTTATGGATTTCTTGTTAAAAAGGCATTTAATGCATTTGCCTGGACACTAAACTAGATGTATTTAATCACAGTTTCTTGACGGTGAGCCAGGAAACCTATGTTTTCAACACCTCAAGGTGTTTCCTACCACACTAAAATTTGGGAACATCTGGTGGAGCCTTCAAAAGTTTTTATTAGTATTGTTTCGTAGTCAGAGTCTATGTAAACCATTCTGGCAACAGTGAGGAGGATCAGTCAGAAGACAGGGACCCGATTACAAATAGAGAGAATAGTTATTCATTTATCAAACATTTGAGCACTTCCAATACACTTGGCAAAAAAAAGTAGATGTAAAAGAGACAGATTAAGTCTAACTGTATCCGCTTGTCATCTCATGAGAGAGATGAACAACACACAAGTCAACAATATTGAAAGAAGATAATTCCAGATGTGATAACACCTCTAAAGAAAATAAACATAGTAATGTGACAGAGGGTGTGTATATCTGTGTATGCAGGGGGTGATTGAGATAGGACAGTCAGGGAAAGCCTTTTTGAGGAGCTGCCATTTACTCAGACTTGAAGAAGGAGGAACCAGACTGGGGCAAGGATTAGTCTTCCAAGCAAAGTGAATGGCTGGTGTGAAGACTCTGAAATGGAAATAATTTGATGATTATCTTGAAGGCATAATGCCTCCAGAGTAAGGTGGGTAGAACATAGTAGAGAAAGGTGTGGCTATAAGGTAGAAGAGTAAGATTATGCAGAAGGCTGTTAGAACAAAATAGAAAAGTTTGTGCTTTATGCTAAGTTTTATTCGTATGGCAGAGAAGTACGGGATGCAGGCAGTTAAGATGCAGAAGAGTAGAAAGATATATTTGAGAAATCTGTAGGGAATGTGCTAAAATGAAAACGCTCTGGATATTCAGTGGCTATGGGACAGGAAGGTAGAGAAGGATTATGGGTTGTTTCTTGGGTTTGTGGTTTAGATTCCTATTAGTAGATTGTGGTAACATCTAAAAAAAGAATGATTATAAGTAGGGAAAGGTTTGAAGGGGACAGAATACTGAGTACAATTTTAGCACACTGAATTTGAAGGGTTTGTGCAATAATCAGTGATGTATGTCTACAGTAGAATATTTGACTTTAAGTGACAGAAAACTGAAAAAGCATCAATAATTTATTTATTTTTACTTTTTTGAGAATTAAAGTGTTTTATTTCTTTGTACAGAACTTATCATGCATACTTTAAAGAGAGCTTACCACTTCTTGTCATATAACTTGCTATATGGAGTAAGCATCTTTTCTCTGCTGTGACAAATTGCCATACTTCTTCCTAAGTTTGGATCAGCTTCCCATAAATTACCCTTTGTTTTCCTTTTATTTGTTTATTTGTTTTTCTTTTCTTTTTTCTTTTTCTTTTATTTTTTATTGTTTTTATTGTTAAATCATAGCTGTGTACATTAGTGCAATCAAGGGGTACAGCCCTACTATGAAGCTATTTATAGCTTTCATATGAAGGCTATAACCCAACTATAGCACAAGAATATGGGGAAAGGGGCAAGGGAGCGAAGGGGAGGGGAAAGGTTGGGGTGGAGGGAGGGTAATTGGTGGGGCCACACCTACGGTGCATCTTAGAAGGGTACAGGCGTACCTTACTAAATGCAGAATACAAATGTGTTCATACAATAACTAAGAAAATGCCATGAAGGCTATGTCAATCAGTTTGATGAAAATAATTCAGATTGTATATGACACATCAATAATTTAATCAGGAAAGAAGTTTATGTCGTCCTCCTGTCAATAAGGTTCAGAGATAAGAGTCCAGGACTGATATATGCTCAGGTCTTAATGGATGAAGGTGGCTGAGTGACTATGTTGAGAGGTTATTGTCACCAGAAGAAAAGCTTAATGTTACAGTTACTCTGGAAACGAAAGTCATGGATTGCCATGTGGGCCACACAAGAAAGCCCGGAGTTAGTCAGTGAGGGAAAGCAGTTTTTCTTCCCTCCCCCTTGTGAATCTCTACTGTTGCTTTTACCCCACTGTATTCCCCTGGGTACCTGTAGCCTAGCTCCCACTTACAAGTGAGAATGAGTGGTATTTGCTTTTCTGTTCCTGAGTTACATCAGTCAGTGAAGTTACTGGATAGAATCATTCCAGTGGGTCTTTGCGCTGGTAGCAGACCTTGGGTTGATTTATAACAGGGAAAATATTGGCTTGGTGTGTGAGTGAGATGAAGGATGTAGTTGGGGGTATGGACTCAGTATCTGCTGGTTTGCGTGGGAAAGACATGTGAGCAGGCAAGTCGCACCCTATTTCTAGGAATTAGCTAGACCTGGGTGTGTCAGTCTCTCCCTGGCCGGCAAGAACCCCAAGATGTCAAAACATAACAAAAAATACATGATTAATACAGGTCCAGTAGAGCAGCCACATTATTATCAGTGAAGCCTTTTATCTTGTTCATTCTCTATCCTCAACATAGGGGTTAACTCAGGGGCTAAGATGGAGCCCTGACCTTCAGATTTCACACCTGCTTTCTAGGACAGAGTGAGGACAAATGCATCCTGTCCTTTAAGGATATTCCTGGCTGTCTCATAAACCAGTTTCTTTACATCCCATCAGTGGCCAGCAAGAAGAGTTGGCTTGGAAAGAGGACAAGAAGCAGGCCACAGAAGCCAATAGAGAGGGGACTTTAGGAAAGGGGGGAGGGGTGCTCTTTTCACATGGCTGAGAGATGCAGTGGATCAGAACTGCCTGGTCCTTTGGAATCGTGAGAATGAAGGGCACCTACTGTCTTAGCAAGTTTAAGGGAGAGGTACGGAAGGGTTCAATGGGAAGTGAGGAAACCAAGAAGGCAACGAGCATGGACTACTCTTTTTGTGGTTTGGCTGTGGAGGGAAGGTTTGACATTGGAGAACACGAAGGATTAAGGGAGTATTATTGTCGATACTAGGTTGACAAGCTTTATTGTATTATAACTTGAAATGATAATATATTTGAAAAAATAGAGACTAGCTTGTAAATAAAACTAGGAATACACCAATAGTAAATACAGTTCTTACAGCAGTCTTTTGCAATGTATGGCAGCTCACAGTACACCTAGATAAGCTAAAACAGTGAATGAACCACTAAGTTCTTGTTCTGACATTTGTCTATTACACTTAAAAGAAAAATGTTTTAGATGTTGAAATGGCTAAGATGCAAGTGTTTGAGGACTCTCATCTATTTCTGTATGTGCGGCTGACAACCAGGTTGGCGTATGCAAGAACGGAAGGCAAGTTTAGGTTGTGCCTAAATTGGGCCGTATAAATAACTGCCCATGTTTTCTAATGAGATGTTTTCATAAATATCAATTTAGATGGATTTTGTTTACTTCTAGATCATATGTTCTCCCAGCGGAAATGCTTAACTTGAGATTTTTATTTAGAAAGACAATGAAAAATCTATGATATATTATGGAAGAGAGTGTAAGTAGCATCCCTAAATAAAAGTTTTTAAGGACAGTTTTCTTGGGAAAGCTCTATTATGTAACCTGCCAGATAGTGTCAGTGCCAAACAGGCAGAATTTAGAGACCATTAAGAGACTTCAATGTTAACGTGACTTATACTTTCACGGGCAACCAAATTATTGGCATTCAACTAGCATTTCTTACTCTTTAACAGGAAAAAAGCCCTCTTATTTTCTACCTAATACTCAACAGTACCCTTAATTATGTCACTGATCTTGCTACAATTGCTGCACTTGACGTTTCATAAATCTGATTCTAAATTGGTTTGTAGTCGAATTTTGAAAAGGATCAATAGATTCATTTACGCCGACTCTTGCTCTGAAACTGAAAACGTGCCTGTACATGCAAAGTATGAGATTACCAGATTTGACTCATAGCCTCTTTACTGACTCAGAAACAGCACTACACCTGGAATTCTGTATAACAAATGAAGAATTAAATTAGGAGTACTACTGGCCAGACCTGACTCTCTCATCTGTCTCTAATCTATGGCAACCATTAGGTGAGAAGTTGATTTCTCCTACCATTACCAAACCCCCTTGTCAGGATTTTGTAGACTCAAAAATAAACCCTTAACCATCATCATTATCAATAATAGTAATAATAACAATTATGATAGGATTGAATGCTGTGCTATTTACATGACTAACTTTGAATAGGAAAAAAGAGATGATAGATTATCTTTTAAATTTAATCTGAGGAATTTAGAAGAAACTTACTAGGAAAATTCATGTCTATGTATATCATTAACAATTTATTTTCTATTATTTGATGGCATTATTAGAATCATTTCAGCATTTATTTAAAGAATATACTATGCCATTATGTGTTGTCTGGAGGTGAATAAAAATATACATAGGGTAGGATCTATTTCCTTGAGTAATTACTAATTTCATATAGACCATCAAGTATAGTTAAAGATGGAATAAAAACATTGTAACAAAAGTCTCAACACCATACAATGGTTGCACCAAGAAGGTCATAATTACTTCCAAATGGGAATTTTAGAGAGGGCTTATGTAGAGGTGAAAAAGCACAAAGCTGCCTTTGAAGGAGAAGCAGAAAAGAAGGCAGAATAGTGTGTTGGGATAAGGGTATAATCACAGCAAGGAAAATGTAATATGAAAGGACATTTCATACTTGGGAAATACTCCAGCATAACTGGGGTAAATTGTAGAAAATGATTGAGGAAAGTTATAGTCAGATCATGGAGGCTCTTAAATAGCAAGGTATAAAGCTTGAATTTACCTTTAGGACAAAAGAAGGGGAGGGCCAATACTCAGGAGAATAAGAATCAACATGGTTAATTAATGACCTAAATTAATAACAAGTTGCTTTGAACATTCTCAAAGTTACTAAATAAATCTTCCACCCCAGTGTTAATATCACTGCACTTTTCAATTCCCTAACTCAGGAGACACCAGTTCTGCTCCTGGGTCTCTCAGTGACTAACTTTGTGACTCGAATAAGTCATTTCACTTCTGTGTGCTGCTTTCTTCACCTATAAACTGGAACTTAAGGGGTCCTGAAGATCAAATGTGGTTACAAAAGAAGCATATGTTTATATCAAAAAGTAGTACAGGAGTATAACTTCACCTCTGAAACTTAACGTGTACAAGGAACATTAGTTTAGCTTGTTCTTACTTTTATGATGGTGGATCTTATATATACCAGAAGGTATATATAATGTTTATGCATGATTTAAGGAATAATGCCCACCAAATCCTCACAGTCAGGCTTAGAAATCTAACTTGAGGACCCCAAATGGGTTCCTCTTGCTCACTTCAAGATAAAAAATATTGCTTTTTAAAATGTTTTATCACAGATCTTTCTATAAATATTTTAAATTTTGTACCTTTATAATCTTTATATAAATTAAACCATATATTTGTTTTTTGATTTTTTTTGAGTGCAATATTAAGGTTTTATAATTCCTGCACATTTTAATTTTCATTCAGACACTCAAAAGATACTTGAGCCCATTGGGTGGTAGACCTAATCATAGATAGTGAGATTCACAGAGAATAAAACAGAAAAAAATTATTGACCTCATTGAACTTAGATTCAAGTGGGGGGAGATATAGTAAATAAACATAGTAGACAATTTAGCAAAGTAGAATTCTATAGTTCTCTACAGCAGGATGGGGACTAGAGAATGCTTTGCGGGGAGACCTACATTTTAAAGAGTTGTCAGAGTAGGCAGATCAGAGAAGGAAATTGTGTTAGTCAGGGATCTTCAGGGAAGCAGAATGAGTAGGACACATGTACAAAGATTTATTTTAAGGAATTGACTCACCTGGTTAGGAAGGCCAGCAAGCCCCATTATCTTCAGGGTGGGCCAGCAGGCTGAAGGCCCAGGAGGAGCCAGTGCTGTAGAATTTCCTCTTGCCAGGAAGGGGACAGTCTTTTAATCCATTAAGCACTTTAACGGACTAGGCCAGGTCCACACACTGTGCTTTACTCAAAATCCACTAATTTATTTTTATTTGTTTGGGATTCATTGAAGGTACAAAGAGTTAGGAATAGTATTCCATGGTATTCATATACCACAGCTTATTAATCCATTCCTGGGTTGGTGGGGATTTGGGTTGTTTCCACATTTTGGCGAATGCAAATTGAGCTGTAATCAAGAAACAGTCTAGTGCAAATGTCCTTATGATAAAATGATTTTTTTTCTTCTAGGTAGATGCTTAGTAATGGGATTGCAGGATCAAATGGGATGTTTAATTTGAGTTCTTTGATGATTCTCTATACTTTCTTCTAAAAAGGTTGTATTAGTTTGCAGTCCCAGCAGCAGTATAAAAGTATTCTCTTCTCTCCACATTTACAACAGTGTCTGCAGTTTTGAGACTTTGTGATGTGGGCTAGTCTCTCACTGGGTACAGGCAATATCTCAAGAAGGTTTTGATTTGCATTCCCTGATGATCAGGGATGATGAGTATTTTTTCATATGTTTGTTAGCCATTCATCTGTCTTCATCTGAGTAAGTTCTGTTCATATCTCTTGCCTAGTGGTAGATGTGATTGTGTACTCTTTTTTTTGTTGAGTTCTCTATAGTTTCTAGTTATCACCATTTTGCCAGGTTGATACCTTGCGAATATCTTTTCCTATTCTGAATTCTTCCTTTTTTCTTTACTTGTGTCCTTAGCTGTGTGGAAACTTTTCAGGTTAAGTAAGTCCCATTTGTTAATTTTCATTATTGTTGTGATGGCCACTGAAGTCATTAAAATCTTTACCCAGTCCAACATCCTCAAGAATCTTCCCCACACTTTCTTCTAAGATTTTTATCCTTTTGTGTTTTAGATTTAAGTCTTTTATCCATCCTGAGTCAATTTTTGTAGGGGTGAAATGCGTGGGTCAAATTTCAGTCTTTTATATGTGGTTATCCAGTTCTCCTAGCACTGTTTGTTGAATAGGGATTCTTTTCCTCACTGTATGCTTTGTTTGCTTTATTAAAGATAAGACGGCAAGTAGAGACTGGATTCATCTCTTGGTTTTCTGTTCTGTTCCATATGTCTTGTCTCTATTTTTGTGCCAATACCATGCTGTTTTGATTACTGTGGATTTATAATATAGCCTGAAGTCTGGTAGGGTGATGCCTCTGAGTTTGTGTTCATTACTAAGAATAGCCTTAGCTATATGGTTTTTTTCTGGTTCATACAAAATAAACTATTTTTTCTATATCTTCAAAATATGATGTTTGTATTTTAATAGGGATTGCATTGAATAGATTGCTTTGGGTAGAACAGACATTTTGACAATGTTGATTTCTTCCCAGCCAAGAGCACGGCATGTTCTTCCATTTGTTAGTGTCTTCTGTGATTTCTTTTCTTAGGGTTTCATAATTCTCTTTGTAAAGACATTTCACCTGTTTTGATAAGTATATTCCTAAGTATTTCACTTTCTTTGAAACTACTGTGAAGAGAATTGTGTCTTCAATTTGCTTCTCAACTTGGCTATTATTGGCATATACAAAGGCTACTGATTTGTGGACATCGATTTTTATACCCTGTGACTTAACTATATTTCTTGATCACTTCCAGGAGTTTTATGGTTGAATCTCTGAGGTTTTCTAAGTATAAGATCATATCATCAGCAAAGAGTAAGAGTTTGACCTTCTTTGCCCCCATTCGGATGCTTTTTATATTCTTCTCTTACCAGATTGCTTCGGCTAGAATTTTTAGTACAATGTTGAATAGTATTGGCAGTACTGTACATCTTTGTCTGATGCCAGTTTGAAGGGGATAAGCTTTCAGTTTTACTCCATTCAGTATGATGTTAGCTGTAGGTTTGTCATAGATGGCTTCAATTAGCTTAAGAAACGTGCTACCTATGACTATTTTCTTAAGTGTTCTTGTTTGCAAAGCAGTTTTGTCAACTGTTTTTTTCTGCACCCATTGAAACAAGTCTTTCTTTTTGCTTCTATTGATATGATGAATTACATCTATGGATTTGCATATGTTAAGCCAGCCTTGCATCCCTTGGATAAAGCCTATCTGATTATGATGCATAATTTTTTAAATTTGTAACTTCAAACTATTAACTAAGATTTTGTTGAGTATTTTTGTATCAGTATTCATTAGTGAAATTGGTTTGTAGTTCTCCTTTTTAGTTGGACTTTTCCTGGTTTTGAAATCAGGGTGATGTTTACTTCATAGAATGAGTTGAGGAAAGTTCCTTCTTTCTCAATGTTTTAGAACAGGTTCTCTGGTATAGGTACAAGCTCATCTTTGAAGGTGTGATAGAATTCTGATGTGAAGCCATCTGGTCCCAGGCCTTTTTTTTTTTGTTATAAGTTTTTTTATAGTTTCTTCAATCTCAGTGGTCTGTTCAAGAGATCAATTTCTTCCTGGTTAAGTCTAAGAAGAAGGTGTGGTTCCAGGTATTGGTCCATTTCCTCCACATTGTCAAATTTCTGGTCATAGAGTTTGTGGTAATAGTCAGAAATAATCTCTTGTATATGTGGTGTCTGTTGTTATTTCCCCTTTTTAGTTTCTGATTGAGTTTATTAGAGACTTTACTTTTCTATTTCTGGTCAATCTGGACAATGGTTTATCGATTTTATTTTTCTTTTCTTTCTTTCTTTCTTTCTTTCTTTCTTTCTTTCTTTCTTTCTTTCTTTCTTTCTTTCTTTCTTTCTTTCTTTCTTTCTTTCTTCCTTCCTTCCTTCCTTCCTTCCTTCCTTCCTTCCTTCCTTCCTTCCTTCCT